>VWZG01009477.1:893393-924509 GCA_013396735.1 Grallaria varia
GGTGAGTGAGCTGCAGCCAGCAGTTCTCATGTCCCTTTGTCTTCCTGAAACTAGGAAAATCTTCTCACGCTGCAGCTACATTCTCCAAGGCCTTCTTTTTTTCCTTGGACTTTCCCTGCTGTGTCAGTATCACCTGCATTTACTACTGATGGGGAACTGCTGTAGGGGAGAGGTGAGGCAGGATGCATTCAATGAAAGACCAGAGATAATACACAGATAAACCATGGCCTATGCTTTGTGCTGGTCCAAATTGTCTAGAAAACATTCTGGAGAAATCCATTTGGTCTCCTGACTACATCCATCTCTCTAGACATGACAGTAAGTCAGCTGCATAAGCTTTTCAGTATTAACATTTATGCAGGCAGGCCCTCTTGCTAAAACACACTAATCCTGCTGCAGAGCTCCACAATTATTAAATACATAAAATATGCCTTGAGGTCAGATCAAGATTGTTCATTTAAGACAGCCAAACTATGGCATTTAAGTTCTAAGGTAACATGGACTATAACAGCCTTTTCATTCTTGTCCCTCTTCCATTCATTTCTCGACACAGTGCTAAATTTGGAAACGTTACAGTCTGAGGTTTCTTTTCAAGAAGGGGATGCAAAGCCACAATATCTCATGCACTAAAAATAGCCATATGTGTGATTCCCTTTGGAGGGAATTGTGCTGAGATTTGCACTTGCCAGTTCCCAATTTAATACCATGATTCTTTAGAGCCCTCTGCCTCTGTGCAGGAGTGAGAAAGGGTTTTACTGGGCAGTCTTTACCTTCTTTGCAAATCACTTGTGTGTATTATTTTTCCTGTACAGACAACAATTTTGAATGTACAGCATTTGTTGTCATTTGCCCTGGAAATGCAGCTTGATTTTCTGTAGTGATGCGTATTTACGGAGAGCTCACGTGCTCTGTTATAGATGGCGTGGGCTTATGGCGTTTCCAGCACAGCAAACATGTTTGAACCAGCTCTGCAAGGGCTTGTGGAGAGAGCAGTGAAGCTGATGTAACAAACTGAGGAGCTGCCTGTCTTTCTTGCAGCTGTCATATTTATTTGCAAAGATATGGTTCCTGTGGTCCACATAAACACTCACTGGTCTCTCAGAAAAATGCTTTTGATCACTTCTTTCTTAATGCTTGCAGGAGCTTGGATCCTGAAGTAGCAGAAATAAAGCAGAATGTTTGGAAGCAATACAGCAGCAAGATCTCCTGCAGAAGAACAGATTGCTCACCACTGAACTGAGCTAAGATATTCAGCTCTGTTGCAGCTTGTGCTTCTGTGACAAATGCTGCTCATCCAACACCTTTACCTACCTCAGACAGAAATGGGGAGAGCAAGGTAAATTACAGGTGGCTTTCACCTTGTGGGTTGCTTTGTCTTTCTGCCAGACAAAGCTCTTCCTCCCCTTTGTGGAGAGACAGGAGAAATACAGCTCTTCCTTTCTCTTAGGCCTGGTGCTGCTCTTTAGAAATGGCTGGACAAAAAAAGACCTGCATCCACGCTCCAGGCTGTCCCTTGTGCCTGCGACGGCCACTGTGTGGTTAAGGACCATTTTGCTTCACATGGACGCTTTAGCTCTCAGTGTGTCTCTGCCTGGGGGAGATGAAGTGCTGACTCCCCTGGGGTGATGTGTGACAAATGAAACCAGACCTCAGTGTCAAAGAAAAGGATTGTTCTCTAAGGCAGAAGGGCAAAAGGACAAAATTCAGCTTTGAGGATTAAATAGAAACAATATAGAGAAAAGAAGTGTTATAGTAGTTGTTTTCAGCTAATATCGGATTGGGGTGATTTTGTGCTTTGACACTGAATTGCTTAGGTAATTACTGATAAATTCTTGCATTTTTTGGTTTGGTGCTGCTGTGTTTAAAATTACATTTCACACCTCCAAGGGCTTTCTGTGCAGATAAATGAGAAACAGAGCTTTTGTGAAATTGTGGAGTCAGCAACCTTTTCTGTTTGCATTAAACTGCTTGTTAATATAAGGTCATATAGATGTATTGAAGAGGATCCCCGGTCGTTTCATATCATCAATTTATCACACAGGGCCCTGTCATCCTGACTCAGCACAAACACTGAGTCAGTAGGAGCAGGTGAGCAGGAAAACCTGGGGAAAGGATGCCTACAGGGAGGAAAATGCAAATTCCTTTGTCTTTGCTCCCCATGAGCCCTTCTAGCTGGGGAAGGGCTTTCATTTTCTCAGTCCTGAGTGGTGGGGAAGTGGAGACAGAAGGAAGAGTTAACTGTGATCCTGTTCTTGGTCTCTAATCCTCATTCCAGGCTCTGGAGCATTATGGCCTCAAGGCAGCTAATAAAGGGATCATTTGGCTTTCAGCCACACAGAGAAAGGTATTTAATTTGAGTTGTTGTGACCTGTATTTTTGGGTGATCTGATCAGAAAAAAAAAGTACCTTTTTCCCAAAGATGAAAACACAGGAATAAAAGAGAAGATGAAGTAAATAACTCATCTTCCTAAGCAAGAGGAATTAGGGCATTATACAGGAGGAGTTTACAGTCTCCTCAGTCCATCAAACATCATTTTAAGCCTAATGGGAAATGAAAGGAGCCTTCACATATAACTCAGAAATCCAGTTAGATTATCCTCCTCTCTGGGAATGTATCTTCAATTAATTCCAAGTTCCGGATCTGGTAGGCAAATTCTTTACTGCTAATGTGACACAAGCTTTTTTTTAATCACTTTTTAGTGGTCATTTTTTTCTTTGTTTCAAAGAGGATGAAGCTTTTATTAGCTCTAAGTTTCTGTCTCTAATAATTTTAAAATCTGTTGATTGACTTCAAGTATACTTGACAGCCAGAGAACTGGAAAGCATATATGGAGTTCTTTGATTTGCAAACTGCCTAATGGATGATAGGCTTGGTCAGGAACTAAGGCTCATGATTTACATGAGCAAAGGAACAATGTCCTGACACTATGCAGGTTTTTGAAACCCCAAACAAGGTAGTGGTACAGGAAATCATCACAAAAAGGGGTGCTTTGGACAGAATGCAGTGCAAAGTGTTTCACCTGAGATAGGTGGTAGAGACAGGTGCTCTGCCTGCAGAGTCACTCAAAGTCTCATTTGAATAGTGACTAGTTGAGAAAGGTCTGGAAAGGAAAATCTCCATTCAGACAGTGAGAAGAAACATCCAGCAGCTGGGACAGGGGAGCACTAATACAGATAATCAGAGGAGCGGAGTCTCTTCTGTGGGGGAACCACTACATAGGCGTCAGTAAGGAATGTCTTGGAAAGGTCTGTGCTAACCCTCTGATCCCCTACCACAGACCTTGTCAAGCTTCTGAGGAAAGGCTGAGACAAAAAGAGGCAAATGGAGAGCAGGAGTTTGTCTGAAAAGAAGCCCCCGTTTGGGGTCAGAGGTGATAGATGGAGTCACTCTGGGCCCAACCCTTATCTTCATGGGCTTAGCTGTGAAAGTGATTTGTAGTCTTGTGCTTGGGGGAACACCAGTCTTGACAATGAGGCAGTATCCTTATCCCGTATGCCCCCACTTCCCTCTCTGTAGGGAAGAGGGATTGTGACTCTGATATATATTTAAAAAAAAAAAATTACGGTTTTGCCTTGTCTTTTCCCAAATACAGCCAAACAAGCTCTGCAGCGAGTAAAAGATGCTTGTAGAAAGTGACACTTTGCTTTATGTAACACACTGGTCTAACCCATTTATGCCTGTTTGACAGCTGTGAACTCCAAAACCTCATTAATTATGATAAACAAATCTCCCGAGTCAGCAGAGGGTACATCCTCATTAACCAAGCAAGGACCCTCCAATCTGCTGCCAGACTGCAGGTCCTCACCTGCTGGGAATCAGATTTTGCGGAGAGGATGAAGGGCTGGAAATCTGTCCCTGAGATGCTTTTGGTGTGCACTGAGCAGCAGCACAGTGCGCTGTTGGTTGTTTTGGTAGAGCACACGTATTTGCAGAGCAGGACTGAGCACCAGAGTGCTTCTTTAATTTCCCAGGATTCTGTCACCGAGGCTGGCTGTGGTTGATACGATGGAGGGTTTTGTCAGGCTGCTGCCTGTGCTGTCAGAGGCCAGCTATAAATACACACGTGGCTTCTGCATTTTCCTATCTCTCGTTCTAAGAGGAAATGGGCTGGTGATTAGCCCTCAGGAACTTGTGAAACGACGCGTCTGTGCTGCAAAAAGCACCGGCCTCTGGACTTTTGCTGCCAGAGGAACTTCAGCTGCCAACGCTGGCAGAGCAGGATTGTCCAAGACATGGAGCGAGAACCGATGCGCATCAGGGAGGGCTACTTGGTTAAGAAGGTAAGTGGGTCATTTTGGGCTGAGCGAAGAGGAAACTTAACTCTGAACAGGCTGGGGAGGTGCAGGGGAATGAACCTGGTGAAACACGTAATAGCTAGAAAATAGCCACAGCCTGCTCCATTGCACTGAACTGGGTTAAACATCAAGGAAGGATAGTGAGGTTAGAGGTCAGATCACCCTGGCCTGAGACAGTGTGTCCCTGCTTTAGGAAGGGAGTGGTTATCCCAGCACCCTCTGCTCTGGAGTCTTTCATGGTACAGCCCATAGGGTAAAGCTTTAACTTTTATTTAAATCCGTGGTGGCTTCCATAGGCAGGGTGTGTCAGAGTCCAGCCTAGAGGAAATACTGGACTTACCTGTTTATGAACAGAAATACTGTAATGAACAACAGGAATTTGCAACAGTTCTTGTCTTATAATTTTAATTGATTTCTTAGTGGATAATCAACTCAGTGGGTAAATTTGGACACTCAAAAAATGGTAAATTTTTGTGGCTTATTAAAAAAACCCAAGAAAAATAAAATAAAACAGCACTCAACCCACATTTGGGACCCAGATGAGACTGCTTTTTGTAGTTTCCCCCTTTAGCTGACTTTTGAGAGAACACTCAGAATGGTGGCTTCCCTTTGAAAAGTAGCATTCATTTATGGAGCACCTTCTGCTTCCAGTGAGGGCTGCAGAAAAAGGTCCAGGTCTTGCTCTCTTAACAAGATCTTGGCTGATGGTTTCCCCCCTACCTTGTAATTGAATGTGAGGTCTGATTCTGGGTGCAAAAGGCTTTTCTTGGAAGGCAGAGCAGTGAAAAAGGATGTGACAGGCAACAGGTTCATTCGGAGAATAAGTAAATAAAAAAAAAGACTTGGCATGTTTCTGTCCCGTTCACTTCTGCAGAAATGTAAAATGCAAATGTAACTAACTCTGGCCAGATCTCAGGTTTAACAAATCAAAACAAGCTACTTGCACAGCACAAAAGTGGCTGCCTTGCTTCTGCCTGCAGCTTTAGCACTGCTCAGACACAGAGTGGGACAGGGATGCTGTGAGTGGAGATGTGGTGGGGGAGGATAAATTTAGGTCTCTCTTTGTAACAGAAAGAGCAAGGGAAGCTAATATTTTTGATGAATGCCCTCTGATTTGGAGCCTATAAATGCTGGTTGCTCTTTCGTAACTCTTTGGGGGACTGTTGGCATTCAGCATATCTAAATGTTCATTTGGCTGAGTGCTAAGTCACTTGGGTGTCTGGGATTGTGGTCACTGTTGAAGCTGGTTGCAGGCAGGGCTAGAGAAGTTGTGTAGCTGGAGCACAAAAGTCATAGTAATTCTAGCACTTAATTGTTTCTCTGAGAGTTCTGCTGTGTATTTCACTCTATGTAGAGTCCAGCCCTGTTTTTATCTCTGTATTTCTTGCATCTAACAGCTGTGTTTCAGCAATAGGAAGCAAAAGCTTCAAAAGGTGAAATGAAGCCCTTCAATTCCTCACCACAGCAGCTGGAGGTCTGCAGCCTCAGGCCCTTAAAACTATTCATTACTCACAGTTAAAACTATTCATTACTCACAGTTTGTTCTCATATGGCTAGAAATCCTCTGGGATGTGTGTTTTATATCAGACAGCCAAGCCTCAAGCCTGACTGTGTTGTAGCATCAAGTCCTAAATGCAGCCCAGGATGCTTGCAGTCCTAATGTGCCAGTTCTTTGCACTCATAAATGTTGAGGATTATTCAGAATATTGCAACTGCATCCTCTTGAAGAAAGTGGTTGGGGCTCATTGGTACTCATGAGAAATGCCTGATGTGGCAGGCAATGCAACTTTTGAAAAACTCATGTCTGGGGTGACTGCAGGGGGAAATTAGTGATGGTCAGAAGAATAACAGCAATGATTAACTTCACAGAAAGATGGGTGTGGTTGTGGTGTGTTCCCCTTGAGAGCACCAACTGTAGTTACTTGAGCATCAGTCAGACACTCCCTTGAAGGGCATGTCTTCGTTGGATATCATGTGAAGACTGAGTCACTGAATGTAACATGCACGGTGATTTATTATTGCAGGGAAGCATGTTTAATACCTGGAGGCCAATGTGGGTCGTGCTCTTAGAAGATGGAATTGAATTCTACAAGAGGAAGGCTGACAGCAGTCCCAAAGGGATGATCCCCCTGAAAGGGAGCTCTATAAATAGCCCGTGCCAAGATTTTGGCAAAAGAATGGTAAGTAATGTTTTAATAACAAGGCGTGACAGTACACCTGTACTCCTGGAGGTGCTGGGGGTTACAAATTCCTTGCACTCATCCTAGTGGTGACTCTCACTTGTCTTAAAAGGTCACGAGGAGGCTTGGCCTTCGTGTTTGAATTCATGATACTTCCAGAGGACTAATTAATGAAGTGGGTTTGCTTTGCTTTTTTCTTATTTCAGAATCTAAATTTTTTTTTAAATATCTGAGCTTCTCAGAGAGCAGAGCTGAATTTTATTGGTGTGAGGACACTTTACAGCTGAATGGCAACAACTCCTTTATTAAATATAAATCTAAATGCCACAAAATAAAGCTATGGGAAACTATTTCATGATCAATGGAAGCATTTTGTTGTTGTCAAAGGGCAACAACTGGCTTACTCAGAAAGGAAGGAGATAAATGCTGAGACACATATTTGGTTATAGGCTTCCTGGAAAATAGTTATCAGGATTTCTAGGGTATGCAAAGAATCATATCTTTAATCAGTAATTTGTAATTTTGTCAACTTGATTTCATCAAATAGGCATTACAGGAATTCCTCTGACAAAGGGGTCCCCAGAATCTGGTAGATGATCCAATTACAGTTTAAAGTGTTTTACCATAGGAAAAACAGGAAACAAGTGTGAGACTGCATGAGACAGGAGAGTTCACTTTCTCACATGAATAAAATGAGAGACCTATTCTTATGCTTTGTGGTAAGTGGAGTCAGGGTCCCTCATGTTAGATTTGGACCTGTTGGCTTTACTTTTCCCCTCTTTTCCTTCTTTTTATTTTTCTTTGTGCAGAAAAAAAACCCCATCTTGATTCTTTCTAAGTCTTTTTAGACTTATCTGTTAAGAGAAAGGGACTCAATTTACAAGCTCTCTTTGAGGCAGAACAAGAAAAGAATGGGGCAGAGAATAAAGACTGCTGTTAATTCTGTGCTAGTTATCTAATTAACAAGGTCCAGCACAGCACTCCTAACTTTACACATGAGGGATGATGCATGGGGAGAAGGGTATTGTGTTCAAGAGTATCCCAGATCCTACATTATAATGGTAGAAATGAAGTTTTTCTCACAAACCATTCCTTTCCAAATAGTTTTGTGTTGGGTTTTGTTTTTTCCCTTGAACTTCCAGAAAGGCACTGCCATCAGTATTGTTCTATAGCACTTGCTTGGAAATGTCAGTAACACACTTAACAATAAAGGAAAATGAATTCACCAGCATTTATGCATTCTGTAAAAAAGGCAGAGTGGTCTGAAGTATCCAATGTCTGCTGAAGGCAGAGTGGGAGACCCTCACCTGCCCAAAGGGCTGCCCGAGGATGTACCAGACTGCAGAAGATCCATTGCATCTGTGTGGAAGGGTGATAAAGTCTGAGCATCACTCCTTTGGCCGCAATGAGTTTTATATTATGCTTAATTTACATTGTGAGTTTACATAATGAGCTTTACATTGTTTCATTTTAGTTGCTGAGTTTTTTTCTGAGGGAGAATAAAGACAAAGGGAAGGATCTGAGGCACCCAAAACACCTTTTCATAAGTAAGACCTGATGCAGGGTTTGCTGAAGTCCATGGGAGCAATCCTGAAAGACTTCAGCAGATGTTGGAGCAGATCCTCCTTATTGAGTTGGTGAGGTCATTCTGCAAGCCCACAGACCAGTAGCTCTGGAACTGTATTTTCTCTTAATATTTGTATCATTCAAAACTTCCACATGCTCATTCATATGAGCAAAGCCATCGCTGGGATTGTTCTTTGCCCAATATGATTAAACCTAAATTTCTTTATGTATTCCTTGAAAACAAAATACCTTCATTTTGCACCTTGCATTTTACAGCTTTACTGTACTGCTGAATCTGGTGCCTCTGCCTTCCATCCTGGCTTCTCCTTGGTTGTGTACCAAAGCATGCAGTCATTTCTGTTACAGGAATAATTCTGGTCCTTAAGTGGTTTGCATCCATTGATTTCATATGGCCAGAAATGAAAGTCTATTTTTAGGATAGGGGCTGTGTAAGGTGAAAATCAGGATAAGTCTCATTAGGCCAGTTTTAAGTCTTGTCTCACTTGGGCCCAGTTTGGGCACAGACTATTGGACTTTTATATTCCTCTAGTTAGATTTCAGTGTTATGAATCAGCTCCTGTATCTGCACCACGGTCTCACTTGAAAGCTCATAATACATCACCAACATGCTTTGTTCACTAAATCAGCTGCAAAATGCAGGTGCTGAGGCGGCAAAGAAGCAATGCTGGATTTGTTAAGTAGAGGCAAAGCCTGCTCTGAAGAGGTTGCAACTGCATATTTTGGGATTATATTTCAAAATGCATTCACCACCGTTTGCTGCTTTTCATTTGATGTTTGGTCATTGCTTTATGTAGTGTTAATTCTGCTGTACTTTAGCTTTTTCTGTTTTCCCCATGGCTTTTCTTTGGATAGTTATCCTGTGAGGTCTTATTTTCTTAAAAGCCCAGATATGTATCATCAGAGGGAGGCTTGGTCACTTTTAGGATCGGAGTCTCAGCCTCTCCACCAATTTCAGACAAAGCTTGGAAATGTGGCTTACTGGCCTAGCTTTATAGATGCTAAAGTTAAGAGAAAGGGCTTTCCCAGTCTCCTCTGTATACAGGAAATGCAAAATCTCCTTTAGCATTTCACTGTACGTTGTTTTTCAGCTTTTTGACAAGGCTGAATTTTTGTTTTGGTAAAAAAAAGGTCTTAATGCTTTGGCATTTCATTCAGTGAATCTGGTGTGTTAGCATAGCTTGGATATTGGGATTTTGAGAGATCTGTCTGTTTGCTCTTCTCATGCACAGTACATTGATTTTCAGTATGTAGTTCTTTACTGCATAATGAAAAGGTGGTTGTTGCTGGAAATCTGAACAGTGTCAGATAAAAAATGGTTACTTTCCTGTCTGAACTGGATTTTTGAGGACCTACCATTCTGTAAGTCTGAAATCTTTCTTCCATGAAAGTCAGTTGGGCTTGGGCACGATTTCAGGGTGTCAGAGTTTTTCCTTTTGGCCATAATCTGGAAATTGCTTGTTAGGGATGTTCAGAAATGTACCATTTACAAACGCAGGTGTACACTTAGCATTGATTTTCTAACACAACTACAGAACAACTTAGTTTAACTTACGGAGAACTGTATAACTGTATTTTAGAAGAAGTGGAAACCCTCTTGCCTGAGCAATTAGAAATTAGATCTGGATTTTTTCATCCAAAAGATCACTGGATGGAAATGAGTTCAAACAGTGTGTGCTTTGTGGGGTGTTTGTTTTTTCAGGTTGGTGTTATTTTTTTCTGTTTACGACTACCTTTAAAAGATCTTGTCTCATTTTTGGGAAACAGTTTTTTCGTTGTTGCTAGTTTTAGACAGGTAGTGACCCTAAGGTGTAGCCGAGGGCTGGGTGTATCCTTTCCCTACAAAGCCCTTAAATGTCTTCTAATCTGTAAATGTGTTCAGCTGCTCTCCAGCGTGACTGTGACCTTTTCTCCCCTTGTGAGTCAGTAGCTGAGCAACACAATGTGGGGTATTTTTCCTCCTTCAGACTGTTCACATGTCTCTAAACACTAAGACAAATTTACACCCGCTGTGAGGCTGCAGGGGCTGGGTGCTTCAGCCTTTCAGCTGCATTGAACTACCCAGCAAAAGTTAGAATCAGCAGCTGTTTCACCTTGGCTGTACTAGTGACACAGGGAAGTAACAAAAGGATTCATTTACCTGCAGTGCTTGGGGTTTTTTTTCAGAGTTTTTGTAGTTTAATTGTGGCTCCAAAGCACTTCCAATAGTCCCTTAGACACAGGCAGGCTGTGTGTCATGGGGGTAGTTGGTTAATCACACCCAACAGGGTACATCAAGGTAATTTTTTAAAAAAATCATAATTTATCATTTCAGTTTGTCTTCAAGCTCACTGCAGCCAAGCAGCAGGATCACTTCTTTCAAGCTGCCTACCTGGAGGAGAGAGATGCCTGGGTGCGGGATATCAAGAAAGCTATTCATTGCCTAGATGGAGGCCAAAGGTTTGCCCGAAAATCCACAAGAAAATCTATCAGACTGCCTGAAACAATCAACCTGAGGTTTGTTCTCGTAGCTCTGTTCTCCCATTTACTTCCATCTGCAGGCAGTGTGTCAGATCTATAACCTTGGTCTGGAAGAGCCATGACTCTGTCTGTCTGTGCTGCCTCACGGTTTCTGCAGGACTAGAAGTTTCAGTGTGTACAGTGTGGCAGAAATGAGCTAGGAATCAGAACTGGGAAGCTCATTTTTAATATGTCATCATTTACCAGAACATGCTTATTAAAGGATTTTGCTGATAAGGAGATTTCTGGATGCACTGCAGTGCAAGCAGAGACCCCAGCCTAAGTGTGGTTGTTCCAAGAGAGGAATTTTTATACAAGATATAATTTATTGCAAAAAATATTTTAGACCCTTTGTTTGCTCTCTGGAGAAATGCTGATGTTAGCCTGGCTTTTGGATGGTGAGGGAAGAGCAGTGCCTGCCAGAGAACATGGAATTGGCAAATGGAGAAGAAGAGATAAAGGGCACACACAGGAAGCCATCTGTTTGTACTTTAAAAAAATGAAGGACAACTTATTTTCTGCCTCTGAGAAGTAAACACCGTGATACAAATGAGCCTGCAGTGCTCCTTATGAGACAGTAACATTGCACAGGGCCAGGATCCAACTAAATGTAGCTTCACATGTTTCATCAAAGGATCAGACCAGAGAGCTTAGCCTGTGACATTTAATATTTGTCCTCATCATTCCAGAGGTCCAAGGCTCACTGAGGTTACTTAGGGACTCTGTGAGCATGCAGACTTTGGGGATATCCCAGTGACAAGTCTTCTTCTCAGCCGGCTTAGTGGTGGGAGCACAGCAGTGAACTCTCCTGCTTGCACTGAGGCTGTGGGGCCCTGGGAAGGTGTCTCAGCAGTGGGTGTTCCTCTCTTCACAGCCCAGTCACCACAAGTCAGTTGCATTCTGAAAAACAGGGGCATGTGGTGAGCCATTTGTGCCCCTCCACCCTCTGCTCCTGCAGCTGTGACAGCGATGCAGTGAGACCTTCAGGCTTTTCAGCTTGAATTTTTCAGGACATGAAACTAAGCCATGCCCCAGCTCTGCAGAGAGCCACATGCCAACAAAACATAAAGATCTCATGAATGACAGGGACATTATTGTATGAACTGGCAAAACCTTTTTGTTGGCTAACAGTTTGTGGTTCTTTTTCCACACAGTGCTTTGTACACCTCAATGAAGGATCCTGAAACAGGAATAAAGGAGTTTAAGCTTGAAAAAGATAAAAAAGTGTTCAATCACTGTTTTACAGGTAAGGAGCTCTTGTTCTTCTTTTCCATACAATAGAGGGATCACAGGGCTGCGAATCTAAAGATAGATAAAACAGCTCTAAGCTTTGTAGAACACAGAAGTTGAGGAAAACGTGGCACATATTTTCTTGACCAAGCCAGGAAGTGCTCAAAGGATGGATCTTGAAAAAGTTTTCAGTTATGACCATGGTAAGCAAGAGAGCATGAAATTTAACCAGTGTCAGAAAGATTGAAGTAAATCATTGGAGTAGACTGTTGTGTGAAACACTTAACTCCAGAAGAATTATTCCATTCTGAATTTTTCATCACCAAACAGTGTCATATTGTAATTCCCATTCTGCTCCAAGTCAAATCTGTGGGTGTTCGAAAAACACGTAGATGTAGCACCTGGGGACGTGGCTTAGTGGTGGGCATGGCAGTGCTGGATTAATGGTTGGGCTGATGATCTTTGAGGTCTTTTCCAGCTTGAATGATTCTGTGAAACTCACCCTGTTTCAACAGTACTGTGTCAGTAACACAGCAGCCTGGAAGGCTGCCTTTTCTGGGCTTGGCTGCCCTTTAAACTTCCCCAGTCCCTGTCCATGAGGCTTCCCAGCTCAGCCCTGCATCCCCTCCCAGCTCTCTTTTCCCTTAGACACAGTGTTTGAGCACTCATGGCCCTTGCCATCAGCTGGAAAGGCTGTACCTCACTGGATGACACAGGAACCTTTCCAGATTAGCTCCCTGTGTTTTTGCTAAGAACATTCCTCAGGAGACTGATGAATAGATGGAGTAGGCTTTGTTGCCTCTGTATTTTCCAGCTTCTCCATGTTTTTCTTGGTTTGTGGCTGATATTTTGTTCCTTTCCAACCAGGCACCTGTGTGATTGACTGGCTGGTGTCCAGCAACTCCATCCGAAACCGCAAAGAGGGTCTCCTGCTTGCCTCTTCCCTCCTGAGTGAAGGCTACCTCCAGCCTGCTGGGGATACATCCAAGGCTGCTGCCGAGGGGCTCTCAGACTCCCCCTTCCTAGATCTCAGTGATGCCTACTATTACTTTGTGAGCATTGTGTTCTGGTTTTCTTTTTTATTGTCTCAGACTTACTGATGCTCTGCTTTTCTCAGGCTTCCTGTTGGGCTTCTTAAATCCTGGAGAAAAGATCCATGTCAATTGTTTGTCTTGTGATACTCAGCTCAGGATGAGCTGGCTCACTTTAATAGTTGTGACCAGGATTTTTTTCTTCTGATACCCTTTTAAGTGTGAACTGAGTCCTAAAACCAAGCTGGGTTCTTTTTAACTTAGACTTAGTTCCTGGTAATTGCACCCAGTGACCAGAATTTAACCATTGGTTTCTCTGGTGATTCAGTGGGAGGGAAGAATAATTCATTATCATGGGGCTTCACAGAGTGGCTCAAGCTACAAACTCATTTTTGTGCAGAGCCATCAAATCTGACTCAGTGTGAGTGTGCACACACACATGGTTTGCCTGTGAGAAAAGAAGGAAAAGTTTTTAATAATCCCCCAATATTGTCTTGGGTATCCACCCCACCTTTTCCATTTATTGCTTCATACTCTGTGGACTGATTTGAAGAAATTGCAGTATCAGTCACAGTCAAATGCTGTTTTAAAGATGTTTGCCTTATGGACTTAATGCTAACAAAAAAAATATGCCTTCTGTCAAGTAAAAACGAATAGATACTACAATTCTGTTTATATTTACCATATAGAATCACTCAGCTTCAGAAAAATGACTCTCCCATTACTTCACTAGTTTTCCTAGAATGTGTCTGTGGTGGGGAGACTCTTCCTGTGCAACAATGGAAGGACAGACACAGTTGGTGATGGTCTTGTGGCCATCACGTCCATGGCCTCCTGGGAAGCTTCTCTTGGCAGCCTGTGCATGCTCTGCTTGCTTCTGTATTGTTTCTAGTTTGATTCAACACCAGTGTGGTGTGAGAAGGCCACAGCAGGTCAATGTCTGACTTGGTATCACAGAAGTGTAGTTCTGTCACACACAAAAATCCTTCTGTGGGGACTTGGAGAGCTCCTCAACCTCACCAGGAGATCTTTTCAGTAAAATCGCTAATTTTTAACTTTCTTTTTCTCTTGGGTGGCAAAAACAGAGTGGGGGGAAGCCAGATTAGTACATGTACATAAGCATGCAGCAACTGTGTCACTTCTGAATTTTCTCTTGTGGTCTTGCAGCCGGACAGTGGGTTTTTCTGCGAGGGATATTCCAGTGATGATGATGTGGTCCTGAAAGAGGAATTCAGGGGCACAATTGTCAAACAAGGATGCTTGCTGAAACAGGTCAGTATTGCCCATGTTCCATGCTGTCACTAGGGTGACATTACATGGGCACAAGATTATTATTCTACACCAAAAAGCTTTAGAGAATAGAGATTGCCCTATGTCATCTCCACACTTGATAAGTTTCATCTCTGTCCCTTTGCACAAAGAACACTTACTGTAGCCTGGCAGCAGGACTCTTTCTCAGCATTGCAAGGTTTATTGCTCTTACCAGAAAATAAAACAGTGGATAGTTTTAATCAGGAAAAGAGTACTGATGCAGGACACGTGACAAGTCATTGGTACAACACAAAACTGAACCCAGGTGGAAAGGATGCCACTTCTGTCCCACTCTGGACACACAGCTGGATTCAGCTGCCAGTTTTCACAGGCTTTTTCAGCATGCATTAGCAAAGGAGTCCTTTCAGTCACTAATGTTCCATCTGTAAGCCAGAAGTAGCTATACACCTTCCTTTCTAGCAAAACTTTAAGCAATCAGAGAATGTCATGATAAGTGCTTTACTTTCCAAGGACATTGCAAACATATTAGCGAAGCCAAAACCAGGATTCTTCAATGAATAGAGTAGTTCAGATGGAGGGGACCTACAACAATTATCTGACAACTTTAGGACAGACCTGACTTGTTGAAGTGTTTGGCCACCCTCTTTCTAAAGAAGTGTTTCCTAATATCAAGTCTGAACTTTCGTGGCTAAAATAAGTCATTGAGGGCCTATGAACTTTTTGGTGGTTCTCACATGTATTTCTCTTGCTCAACTGGGTTACTTCAAAGCAGTGGAAGAAATGAGATCCATGTCTTGCTGTTCTTTCACCCTTCCTAGTTAGTAAGAGCTTCCTTGCAAGGAGTGTAGCCGATGGAGAAACTAGTATTGTGAAATGCCGAGAGGAAGTGATTCATGACAATCTCCCACCATTGTTAATCTGCATTTGGCCACGCTCAGTGGGTTGTGGGTCATTGCTTGGGAGGGTCACTCATTCTGCTGAGAATGGTTTCAGCAGATCTAGACTTTCCACAACCATCCTTTCAGGCTTGAAAACAGGCGGTGAGGCTCCTGCATCCATAGCAGAGTGTGGTGTTATTTCTGCTTGAGCTTCTCAGCCATGAGCCCTCCAGGGTGCTTAAGCCAGATAAGCAACTTTTTTCATTATCTTTGCAGGGACAGAAGGACTTTCAGCTCATTCTTGCCAATAGTTCAAGGTACTTTCCTGCAAGGCACTTTGCAGCTGTGTTTTCTGGCAGGCATTTAAACCCAGTTCAGGTCTCACAGACCTCGTGTGAATGTCAAAACTACCAGACTCTATATAATGTGTTTAGGGGAATCTCCCATGCTGAAGTTCTTCTGCTTTGTCCAAAAAAACCTCCAAAAACCAGAGAAAAGTTGTTGTGCAAAACAGAACATAGAAAAGCCAGGTTAAAGTCCTACTCTAGTGAGTATTTCCTGTGCAACATACTAAGCTTTTTCCCCTTTTGTTATTTGCTCATTCTCATGTTTGGGTAAGCTTTGCATGCAGGCAAAGCAGTTCATGATGTTCCTGGTTTTAAATTTTCCTAGGGACATCGGAGGAAGAACTGGAAAGTGAGAAAGTTTGTTTTAAGAGATGATCCTGCATATCTTCACTACTATGATCCTGCTGGAGTAAGAGACATTTCCTTTATTTCCCTGCTTGTTTTAAAGCCAGCACCTTGTAGAAATATCTGAATGGAGTTATTGGAGTGGGAATGTGTGACAGGCAAGGCAAATTAGGACTGTTTGTACTCATGCAGCCTAGCCATCCTCCGGAAAAAGCAGAGTGAAGGATGGTTTCTGGGAATTCCAAGTCAGTGTGGCAAGTGCCACCCAGACCTGGGAACAAGTAACATTGAACTGTACTTTCATCATTTATCTGTGGTTAGTTAGAATTATTGCATGCTCTCACTTGATCAAAACAAACTAAGTGCAAATGACCACAATACAGGAATTTTGCAGTTTGTATTTGAGGTATTTGCTGTGTCAGGCTGAGACAGGTAGTTCCATTTCTTGTGTAATTCTAACAGGGCAAACCCTGCCCTAAGAAATGGAGGAGCTTTACCATGGGCAAAAATTGCCCCTTAAAAGCTGGCGTTTGGGTTGATTCAGCCCACAGGTTTTATCTCATCCTGCACTGCTGCAGCAGCAGTGCTGTTGTGGCTTACAGATGCTTTATACTGTGCTGTCCTCCTTGGCAGAGGCAGCCTAGACACGCTGGAGAATCAACACTGAGGAGTGTCTGACCTACCCATTCCCATGCTAAATGCTCTGCAGATTCTGAATTCTAAATCCCAAACGTGATTCCCTATTTATTTGCGAGTCTTTTCCCTACCACACCATTCACCCTCCATGTCACACACAGATTGAGGATCTTCTGGTTTCCCAGGCAACGTACTAATTAATGGTTTTTGTTTCCATTTTGGAACTGTAGCCCTGTATTAACACGTAAATGATTTCAGAAGTGTTGCGTTTCATTTTGATTTCACGTCCTCTCCAGGGAGAAGAACCACTGGGAGCAATTCACTTGAGAGGCTGTGTGGTGACTGCAGTGGAAGATATGCCAGACAGTAAGGACACATATCAAATGAGCTGTGTGATAAGTTTTTGGTACATTCTTTAAATCTGCCTGAAATCGGGAGTGTTTTTTTTTAACTCAAAAGCAATGTATGTACAATGACTTGGTAATTCTAGTAATTGGTCTCTCTTCTGCCTGAATTACTGGGGTAGGATACTGTGGCAAAGGGAGCAACAGGGAATCCTGTTTTGTCATTCTTTAGGGAAGGCTGGTCAAAAGGAAAACACCATCCCTGTGTTAGGATAACTGGCCTTTAAGACAAAGTAAGCTGAGCTTGATCATGGGAGGGGAAATATGACTTGTCTGCAGGATTCCAGATCCTTCAATGATTTGAGAACAACTAACCAGAGACTCCTAAAGGTGAAATGTGTGGAATTTTGAGTCTCAGCAGAATTTTCAGTTCTCAGAAAGGAAGGAGATGCCCTTACAAATGTGTAAAGGAGGAAACACTGCAAGTGCTAGAATTTATTCTCTTGTAGCTGACTTCCTGGTTTCTTCCTTGTAGCCAAGAAGTATGATGTTGACAACATCCTCTTTGAAATCATCACAGCAAATGAAATCCACTATTACTTGCAAGCAGCCTCATCCACAGAGCGCACAGAGTGGATCAAAGCAATCCAGACAGTTGCTCGGACTGGAAAATAAAGATCATCTGCCACCAAGAAGACAGAGAACTGATATCAGTTACTCAGAACAGGAATTTCAGCATCTCACTGAGAGAAAGCAGCATCATCCAGAAAGGCATCCTTAAGACTCCTGGGTTAGGGGTGAGGATGGGTAGGAATTTTCAATTCCCTAGTGGGCACTAAAAAACTAACATTTTTACACTTGTATTATGGTAATAGTTTACTAAATTATAACATAAACATGCCATATTAGTGTGTGTGGCTTAGAGCAATCAGTCTATCTTCACATCTTTCCCTGCTGCCACAGCTGTTAGTGAGAATTTCACAATTAACAGGGACAGTCTTGTGTCACTGGCTGACTCTGAGGACCTCAATTGTCATCCTCCATTCAGCTTGTATTGCGTTTCAGGATTTTCATGTATTTCCAAGTCTTCCCCAGACAAGCTTTACACTTTCTTCCTTAGCAGATCTTTTTACTGCTTGTTCACCTATGCAAGTAATGCCGTAGATTTTAAGGAAACAAATCCACTCACTTGGAGAGCTGATCTGCTCCTTTATAATCTGTCAGCATTAAGGGAGGGAAGAATGCAGACAACTATGGGATCCCCATGTGGAAAACAAGTACAACTCCCCGACAGCAGTATGAGGAAACATCTCTTCCCACAATATGTCAAACACAAAGCAACTTCACTTCAATTTCTTTATCACCAAACTTTGAACTTTGCTCAATTTCTCCACAAGAATCTGCACTAGGACTATTGTTTCCCCTTGCTTAGATCTCCAAACCAGTTGCTAAGTGTCATGTACAGTACTATATTTAAATTAAGAGTCTTCCAGGACAAGGGAAAGAATCCATGGACTGGTTACCTGAACTGCTGATTGAAGTAGGTTTGATCAGGTTTTTGGGTTTTAACCTGCAGCAACCTGAAGCCCTTGATTCTGTGCCATAGTAATACAAGAGGAACCTTGTGCTTGCTGTGACTGAAATAAATGTTATTATTTGATAGGATCAGTTTACCTGATCAATTCTTGTACTTTTGTCTGACTGTATATCAAACAAATTTCTAAGTTTTAAACTCTAAGCAGGAGTTCAAAGTCAAGTCAATGTCAGATCTGCAGGTGGACTGTTCCTGGTGTGCACTAATGTTGCCAAGTGCAACTTCAAACAGAGTTGAAGTTTTGTAGACCTAATAATGTCCCTTATCCTAAGAATTCTTATTAGAATCTTTTCAGCCTAATAATAAATCTGGAGCTAGCGTTTCTCTTCAATTCTGCTTCATTATACCTGTAGCTGAGCTAATGAGCCTGAAGGTCTGTTGCTGTATATTATTTATCCCAAAGCAAACACAGCCTTGCACGGAGAGCAGGCTCAGAGACACTGGATCATCACGTCCATCTAAGACAGCCAGTGAAAATCAGCTTCTGGCAGGCATTTCCTGTCTCCCACGCAAGTTGACAGTGTTGCTGAAGCCTGGTTTGTCCTTCTGAGGAAGGAAGACTCATGGTAAAAAGATACACTGTTAGCCCATCCTGCTTTCTTGATAATTGCTGCTTGTGGCTGCTTATTTCTGCTTTCAGAGATCACTGACCCAAAAATACCCAAGGGCACAGGAAAACAGAAAAAAACCCAAACGGACCCCCCCACAAGCAAACAACAGAAAATTTTCCAGCTTCCCAAAGGAGGGAGGGATTCAACTGCCACTTTTTAATAAAATGAAAATGTTTTACTAGTCTATGGCTATGTCATTTCTCCTGGTGCCCTGCCCCAAGGCTATGCCTGGTATACCAACCTATCAATGGTATTTTCTCAGGCAGACGATGCTTGTCAGTATATTTATGGAAGACTCTCTAATCCCATAAGTCAGTGCTTCTGAAAAAAGGTTTACAGGTGCCTTTGCTTACTTGGCACCATTGGGAAGATCTTTTTCCAAGGGAATTCCCTTGTTGAAAAGCACCTGCAAGTCTGCTGGAGGTGAGGAGGCCAGCCTAGTTGTTCAGAAGGCAGGGAAGGGCAGAGACACATATCCCAAATTCCAGCACAAGAGAAGGGAGAGCAGGCCTAGTGCAAGGAGAAGAACAGAAAAGCAGACCTACATGTGTCATGCTTCCTCTAACATTCACCCTCTAACTATTTAAATCACGCTTTTACTACACCCACAGCAATTGCTACAGCATCAGTTTCTTTTTTAATTATAACATTTATTAGTCTTTTTTTTCCTAGACTAAAGGACAGCAGAAGAAACCACATGGATAAGGTCTATATTTATAATTTTCACTTACTGAAAGACTTGTGTGATGTAATCTACTATAAATACTCTCTTAAATTTGTGTTTGACTTGCCACACCTTGCGCAGAGCAGCTTTCCCTCTCCTGGAACACCGACTACATGTTTATTCCATGGGTCAGGTTTTTGGGAACATTTATTAACCACACACCCATAAAAACACCCACCTAGACAGACTGCTCCTACTTCCATGGTTTAAAAGGAAACAGGATGAAGCAAACCCCACACAGGTGCACTGAAAAAATAACACTGACAGCCCAACAAGCTTCCAGCCACAGGTGTTACTGCTTCTTATAATCCAACAAACCCCACAGATGGAGGCAGTTCTGCCTTAATATATCTCTGGCAGAGGCTTCCAAGAGCTGTTTACTTTCCCGGCCCTGTAGTTTTCTTCTGAAGGGTAAGGCTAGCATTTATTACTAAATATAGTTATTTTGGTGCTGTTCTTTGCAGTGTGCTGCCTTTGCTTTTTATTTCAAAGTTAAGGACCTTTAACAGTGTTAAAGTTCTGCTAAAAATGTATTTTAGGAATAGACAGTTTTATTGAGTAATACTTAATCAAAGTTTGTTCATAAAGAGAAAAAATCGAGTTAGGACCTCTGAGGTAAGATCTATTATTTACTGTTGAACTTGTCTTTTAGACAGTTTTTGTTTTCATTTCTTCTTGCAATATTACAGATAACTCTTCAGTGCAGTAGTACTCCTTCTGTCTTTGTCTTAGAAATCACTTTATTACAAATGTCGAATACCATTATTTATTTTTCTTTTTTTCCTATTATGTTTTCAAATACTCAACAAGTTATTTTAAGTTTAAACAACTTGTTCCATGGGGCTCTTGACAAGTGCTTTTTGTTGTTTGTTATGTGCCTCCATTTGTTCTGAGTTTGGGCTCAGGTAGCATTAAAAATACAGAAAGATTTCCTTAAATAACCTTTTTGGTGGGGCCCAGAAACACTCTAGTAGGCTGTGAGGTTTTTTTGGGACGGTGGTGGGGTGAGGATGGGTTGGGTTTTTTGTTGTTCTTTTTGAGTTTGTACCTTTTAAACTGTAGGAGACTACAGGAGGAACTTGAAAAAGCAAAATGAGTAGATAACAGTCCTCTGCATGTTGTTGGGTGTTTCTGTGGGTGTCTTCAGTTTGTGTTTTGGTAAGTGCACTTATGTTTGCTTGGGAACTGTGGTCCTCTCGTTGTACAGAGATTTTTCTATGCTCAGTGTGAACTCTGACTGAAAACAAGGTTCTTCTTTTGTTGTTACTCATGGGACTTCTTGAAATAGAGCTTCTCGTTTGGCTTCAAAATAAGGTTGGGGTTTTTTTTCTGGATTAGAACACAGGACTTCCTGCTTTGCATTTAGAACCAAACCTGTGGCTTTCCACGCTTTGTTTTTGGCTCTTGTAGATTGCTTAATTTTTGTTCCTTCTCATTTTGGTGAAAGGGAGAGTAAGACTCAATGAAAGCTGAATAAAATACTGCTTTTCTTATTTCACTGGACTTCCATTGGAAGTGTAATGGGCTGTGGTAAAACTCTTTGCTCCTCTGCATAGGCTGTGCCTTTCTTTTAAGAAGGCAGTACTTTTCCACCCTGTTTCTTCCACTTGCTAAAAGATGTCTGAGGAGGAGGGAGAAAAAGAAAGAGAAATGCTGATGAAACTGATGGAATTTTGCTTCCAGCAGTTGAGAGAGCTTATGTTAGTATTTTTTAAAATCTGCATTCTGTGTCTTTCACTAAAATCTTGAATATTAATAAACCAGAGTGATCAAGGGAGAGAAGGAACTGGGGATTGACAGTTTAATTAAAAAAACCCAGACAGCTAGACACTCCAATCTTCCTATATCTTCAGACTTCAAAAGGACATTGAAAAGTTTATAGAATGTTGCCATTAGCCCCTTTCTTTTTATCAAATATACTAAAACAGCCTATTGCAGACTAATACAGTGTCAATTACACAAATCAATGTATAATCAGCTTTTCATGTACCTGCTTCCACATAAGAAAGAGAAGTCTGAAAACTGATTCTTAAGCACTAATGTATATAAAAAGAAGACCAAGAAACCATCTTTGTCCTTCATTGCTTCTGCTCTATGTGTATGTAGGTGTCCTGTTTTGGGAGGATTACGTTGCTGTGTGTTTTCCAAGTATGTGATGGTCAAAGTACAGTAACAAAGTCAACATGCATGTGTGAGATATTTTGAATAACAGGAAGAGTTTTTTGTGTAATATTTTTAATACTCTTAGGCAGTTTTCTGACTAATAAAAGGAACTATTTAATCACTCTGGTACATAAGCGGTAAAAGAAGGTTGGCTTGCGGGTTTGGGTTTGTGTTTTTTTGTTTAATTAATATTTTTACTTTAAGGAAGGCTTTCTTTCCAAGTTACATCTTCAATTTCCCCTTTCTCCTCCTCCCCCATACCATCTCTTCCTTCTTAAAACTATTTTAACCTAAACATCCTAAAAGAGAGCTTATGTCTCTCCTTATTAGGCATCATACAGTGGATCTCAGGTGAATAAACGTAAATGCCTAGTGACATTTTAGAATTGCCACAACATACTGCGTGATCTTTAGTCACCCCCTTGGAACAGCAAAAGCTTCCTTCTTACACATGTGGTTGCTTTATGGGTATTTGGTATTGCTGTAATTTCCCTATTTGGGCAGTCCGCATTGTTGTTATCTCTAAGTACGTATGTTAGTGAGTGGCATGTTGGAATGACTTTAAAGAGCAGTATAATTTAGCGATAAAACTGTCTACAGACTGGTGATGTTCAAAAATAAAGGTGCATTAGGAAAGCTGATTTAGTTTGATCAGCCACACGAAAGGAAACTTGAGGCACATTTCTATTATTGGCTATGCTGTCAAAACCCAGGTGTTAGGATCTGCCAGCTAAATTTGTTCCATGCTCGTGCACTTTAGCATTATGATGGAAAAGCAGTGGAATATTCCCTCAGTTGAACAGAGGAGTAAATTTCTCATGGGATATTGTCATATCTGTTATTAACTGTTTAGATAACTGCTGCTGAAAAAAAATATTTTGCCTCTCTCAACTTTTCTGTTTCTGCCCTATAAGGATTAAATGCTTAAGGTGGCTGATTTGTTTAAGTCCTCTCTCTGTTCCCAAGTTGCTCGACCTGTATCTTCAATTCAGTCTCCAAGCTGAATCCTCCAACAGGCGGCTGGCCGCATCTTAGGGTCTTTTTTCATTTCTGAGACCACGAAGATGTTTAAAAGCAGTATTTAGTGCTATGGGTGATACATTATCTCATGGCCACTGGTGTCCTGTGGCATCTGGAGAAGCCTTTGTGTACAGCTTGGAGTGTCTGATGTCTCAGCCACAAAACAGCCTGTGCAGTTTGTATTGGCCCACAGCAGCTTCTCTGCCTGGTAATGTTTTTAAGGACTGTGTGTTAAAACCAGCATGTGCTATTCTAACAATGTTTTTAAATGTGGGTCAAAAAAAACCCCTAATGCTGTACCTAATTTGCATGCTCTAGCATGGTTTTTATTCCCCTCTGGCTTTGTAAATCTACTGTTGCTGGACGTGGTGATTCCAAGAGTTAGGGGAGGCTGCAGCTTGCTGTGGCCAATTATCCTCTGGGGTTTCACCTTGGGAAGTCCCCCGGGATCTCTGAGTTTGCTGACCGTCACCTCTCTCCTTCCCTTTCTACCACAGTTTTAGCTTGGGAGTTTTTTTGGGGTTTTTTTTTTTGGTTTAGCAGTATAGCAGAAGTGGGTCTAGCCCATAGCACTGAGGCCTGAACCCTCCCCTACCCCCAACCTCAGCATTGTGCTGATCAGAAGCTGTTGTTGACTTGTGGTATAAAATGCAGCAGGTAATTTCTTCGGTGGTTTTGAAGACTTTTCTGAACAAGCAATATGGTGAAAAACGACCACAAAGTTGTCGGCACGCTCTTGAGAATCTGACATGCCTCAACCCAAGGTCATTTGGAGAGAAAATGAACCCACCAGCACCCAAATCCACCCAGCTGTATGTTTTTATTGCCTTTCTGTCAGCTCTGGTGGGCTGAAGCCGCTGATCCCAGTCCTAGGCCAAACAGTTGGGATAACTTTACCACTTGGCATCTTCCAAAGATGACCAGGATAGGGATGTGCCTATCTGTATGTATCTGCCTATTGGCAGAAACACTTGACAAAATCAGCCTTGGAATTTGAGTGGTCTAATGAAGAAAAGTCTGCGGTGATTAAATATCTCGTGCTTGCTTTTTCAATTTAGTTTTTAATGGCAGTAGCCCAAAGCCACATCCTGGACCATGATGAAATAAAGCCACACCGTCAGCTCCTCGCTTCAGAAATGGAGCTCTGCAGTACTGTGTAGTTGCAAGGAAGGTTCGTAACATCACAGGTGGTTTTGGAGATGCAGAAATAAAATACTGCCTTCATGCTGAACTGCAGCGCTGGTCTTTTTGATGTCCAGCTGTGTGCAGCTGCTCGGGACATTTTGTGCAGCGGGGAAGCCTACCTGTTTTCCCCGCAGAAACCTGGCTGGTTTAAGCCCATGTTGCACAGTTGGGGTGTGCATGGGCAGAGGACATTTATTTGCTCTGCACCACACAAGCTTCAACGTGCTTTCTTCCAAAGGGCCTCTCTGTCCTAGGAAAGCTGGGTGAGCAGGAAGGTCAGGTGGTTAATGGGAAGCCCAGGCATCTTCCTGCAGCTGACACCTTCTGAGTAGGAGGGCAGAAGTGGTGTGTGAACGCAGTGGGCAGGTTGGGGGGGGTTTGCTCAAGTAGACTTTTCACTTCCGCAAAAACTTATGGGTAAGAGGCAGGCATTGGAGCAGAAAAAGGGTTTCACCCCGCAGGGAGGTGTGAGGGCAGCTGGTGTGTGCCCTGGGGTGGTGGGTGGGGTGAGGATGCTCTCTAGGGAAGGATACCCACATGTGAGTGCTAATCCAGGCACTGGTACAATGTTCCTACTGCTGGCATTTCAGTGGCTTGTGTTGGCAGGCAGGAGGGGAAACAGATGAGCCCAAATCAGCTGGTATAGGGAGTGCCACTGTCTGGAGCAATGGATATGCTGCTGGAGTATCTTTAAAAGGAGGATGCATCCATCCTGCAGCGGAGCAGAGAGGCTGAGTAGGCAGTGCAGGGGCAGAGATAAGTAGAGCAGATTACATCAGTTCTGGTTATGACATCTCCAGGGGGAATTAAAACCCCTAAAGGAAAGAGTCAGAGTGGAGAGGGGAAGCAAACTTTGTTTTTACAAGAACTTGTATTGAAATACCTTTTTTTTTTTTCTTTTTTTTTTAAATGGGAAACTTACACCCCTGTCATTCCAGTTTTAAAGATCCAGGCCTTATCTAATTGCATAGCTGAGAGTTTAATTCCTTGTGTTTAAAGAGGCACAGCCACCTGATCTGAACAGAGGCAGAACACATACTGGGGATTTGCATGAGAATGGGGAAAAGTTACAGCCAAGTGCACGGTGAAGTAACTATTAGGATTTATTCAATCTAAAAACTGTATCCTGAGGAATACATACTAGAACTGACAGCTGAGGAGCATGAGAGGAGCAGGAGTAGGGGATAAATGTCTGGGAGTTAGACTGGAGGTAACAAAGGAGGCTGAGAGGGATGAGTGACTAGATCCCTTATTGTGCACTTTCCAAATCTTACGATTAAAAAAAATGGGGCACTTTTTATATGGTGAAAATGCACTTTTTTTAACATCTAGCTTTTTTTAAGTTGGGGTAAAAAAATGCTGTGAGCAGGGAGCGAGGCAGCAGCTTTGGTGGAGAAACTGTTGTGTTTGGGAGTGGGTTTTGGTGTTTTTTGGGTTTTTTTAATTTGAGCTAACTATATATAATCTTAGAGCTAGATAGCTAATAATAGAGGCAGCAGAGTTTGCAATTCATTGAGCTTTGCACTACACCTACACTTAGCAATGGTCTTTTCTCTGCGTTACACTTGAGTCGTGTTTGGTAGCAGGGGGACAGCAGAAGCTTCAGTGAATTTTGGGTACATTTTGGCTAATGCAGTAATTGTCCCACAAGAACAGCGTCAACTCTTTTGGCAGTAAGGGGCGATATTTAAAACTTAGTGCAATGGGGTCCTGCTCCTAGAACTAGCACTTACCTACGAGGAATAAATTGCAAAAGATGTGTTAAAAGCATTATCCAGTCATTGCATTGTGTCATGCAACATTGATGAGAAAGCTGTCTCAGTTAGGGATGTTACTCATGATTCAGAGAAGATACCACTCTTATGGACTGAAAACCTGTTCTAATGGGGAACATGCAGGAGGATGAGGGATGTGGATCTGTTTTGAGGAAATGTTCAAAACTGGAAAAAGGATTGGGAAACATTCTGTTCTTGGAAGCATTTTAGAGTCACCTGTTTCACCTGGCTGGTCTGTTTCTTCCCTGGCTTACATATATGGGCACATACAAGAAAAACCCTGTGAGCCCAGATACCTGTAATAAAGTGAAAAAATACTCGGTATTTTCACCAGGTATTCTGCAGCGGTT
Organism: Grallaria varia; assembly: GCA_013396735.1. NCBI lineage: Eukaryota > Metazoa > Chordata > Aves > Passeriformes > Formicariidae > Grallaria > Grallaria varia. The sequence goes on from VWZG01009477.1 coordinate 919,458, forward strand.
AAATAATTGTAAGAAAATAAAAACATGTAAATTGGAAGCAAGTTTAAACTAAGGGTTTATTTAAACACCAGCATCATGGAACAAAAAATGCTACTGGTTCTTAGCCCCGAGGGCCATGGTCTGTATTTTTGGAGCAAAACTGCTCTACTGCTTCATCTCGTGTTACTGGGCCCTGATAAGGGAAAGGGCTGGACTAACTGGAGTAAGCTCTGTATCTAACAGGGGCATGTTCTGGTGCCACTGAACCTCACGCTCGTGACAGGACATTTCTGTCCTTAGGTGGTCAGAATGTCCTGTCAAAGTTTGCAGTGCTTGTATGAAGTGATTTCAAATCTAACCAAGCTTCATAAGCATGGCAGAAGTCTTCCTATAGAAAACTGGTGCCAGATTGGTGACTGAATTTTGCAGGAATACCTCGAGCAGTACGGACCTTTCCAGCATCTTCCTTACTTTACTCTTTAGTGCAAAGGGGAAAGTTGATATTCAAGCAGAATTGTAATAAGTTGATTTTGTGGTCACTTTTGTGTTTAGTAACAGTGATAGGCAACTCTTCTTTTACTAGTAGCAGTTTTTAAACTCGGTGCGAAAAATCAGGGTATAAGTTCAGAAATCCTCGTGAGGACTCAGTCCCTTAAGATGGGCACTGGAAATGTTCAGCGGATACTGAGGTGGCCACCTTGTCATCTTNTTTTAAATAAAAGTAATTTCTTCCAAAAGCGCAAACTGAAAATACAATCAACATATTTTTGACAATACAGCAGAGCATTAATTTAGAAATATAAATTACAACTGAATATTTAGTCTTATTTAGAATTTTACATAAAATTAATGATAAAGTGCAAATAAAAAAAGACACCCATAACTTTTTTTGAGAAAGTCATCATCAGTTCAAAATCAGTTAAAAAATCACTCAAAATCAGTCTGTCAACTGCCAAACATTCTGTGTTCTTGGCAAAAGGTTTTTGAGTTGCAAGAATCAGCAGTGGTTTCTTATCTCTCAAGTTCTGCTTCCAAGATTTCTCCCCATGTGTCGACATCCATTGGATACATGCTTTTCTCTGGCAAGCTGTGTTGTGAAGGAATGTTGCTGTATTTCCCACTCAGCCATTCTTGCTTCACTTTGCTTTTCCAGTAGTTTCTCAATAATGTGATCTGGTAGAAAAACAGATAGCTCAGATCTTGGAAACAAAATGATTTAAGCTGAATTCAATACAAATAAGTTTTGCATTGGAAGAGTAAGGCTAGAAAAAGGATTTGGAATGTGCCTTTGGATCTCGAGATGCTAAGCTCAGGAAGGTGCACTGCTGCCGAGAAGCAGACCTTGCTCTACTTCCAACATTTCTGTTTGAAGTTGGGTGGAAAATCACGTCCTGCCTCAATTCTTTGATGGTAAAGATGAAAAACCTAAACCAGGAACTCATCATACTTTCACCTTTCACTTTCTCTTGCTGTTTTAAGTTATTGGTGACCTTTAACTCTTGTTTGGAGGCTGGCTGGATTCTTCCTCTTCTGCCAACATTTTACTGCAAGAAAATATTGACTTGGTGTGTTTGTTGCTTCTGGGTCAAATCCCATCCAGATAAAACAGGCAATCAGTGCAGGGAGTAATGGAAATTGCTGTGCAAGGGTATCAAGATCTGTATACAAAAGGGCACCATTACCTTAGGATGCAGCAGCTCTACTGAAATGTCAGAGCCCAGAACTGTGGCTTCTTTAGCTTTTTTTTACTGTTGCTTCTCTCTTTTCACCCCTCCACTGTCCCCCCTGCTCTTAAACACACCTGGCCCAGAGCAATCTGTGGAACCTGTTCCCAGATGCTTTCCTGACCTACCTCAGCTTCCAGGCTGGATTCAACAGCATGTTCTGAAGCTGAACCTGCTCCTAATTCCTCAAACCAGCTGTAACTGGGACTGTGTTTGGGCAAATTGTCAAAATAGCTTTTCAAAGCTCCTGCTTGTTTCCATTTCTATACACAAATGTTTTTACCTCCTGTATCCCTGTCGCTCAAGGCGTAACAAGGCAGAGCTATCCACAGTGATTTTCCAGGAGGCCATTCCTATCCAGCACGCCTATTCCCAGGAAACACAACCAGAAAACACACATTGCCTAGCCAGGGTCATGTTATCTTCTCCCTCCCAGCCGTGTCTACTGGGATGTGTGTGGGCTTTGTCCTACGTGGGGGCTTTGCTGGACCAAGGTCAGCACTGAGGGTGTGAGGAATAACTGGGATGTGACAAGCCGGGTGGGAATGGTCCTGGAGAGGGAAGAGGGACAGCCTGGAGAGGGAAAAAGACAGCCTGGACAGAGAAGAGGGAACAGCTTGGGCAGGGAAAAGGAGCTGCCTGGAAAGGGAAGAGGACAGGCTGGGCAGGGAAAAGGGACAGCAGGGAAAGGAGCTGCCTGGTGAGGGAAGAGGGGACAGGCAGGGCAGGGGAAATGACGTCATTTCCTTCCTTTTCAGCGTGTTTCACCAGCTGGCCGGGGCCCACTAACGAGCCGCGCTGTCACCACAGCGCTTCCCTCCCACCCATAACCCCTCGACGGGGCGTGATGCGCCGCTGTCGCCTCCCTCCCATTCCCCATGTCCCCCTCCCTCCCCACTCCCCCTGCCCACTCCACGACCCTCGTGGTGCCCTGGGGGAGGGACGCGGTGTTCACCTTCCAGGAGTATCCGTGCCCGCGGTCGCCGTCGATGTCCCGCTGGCAGACGGCCCTCACGGCCAGGCAGTGGCGCCGCCACAGCCGCTCGCTGCCCTCGATGAGGCGGTGCCAGCCCCTGCAGGCCGCCGATGCCCGGCACAGGCTCCGCACGTCCAGGCCGCCGAAAATGCGGCAGCTGAGCTCGGGAGGGAGGGCAGAGACGAGGTCGCCTGGTCCTTCTCCTCCTTCACCTCCTCCTGCTGCTCCTTCCCGGGCGCGCTCGGGCTCCATCACCGCGGGGTGAGCGGGCGGCCGGCAGCGCCCGGGGCTGGGCCTCCGCCTCCTGCCATGACCAACTGAAGGTGCGGGCACGCTGGTTTGAGGGTGAACCCCCTCCACACACACAGGACACCCCTGTTTTGAGGTGAAAACCTCCACGGGCACCCTTGTTTTGGGGCGAAACGCCGAGTTTTGGGGCCCGAGGAAGGCGGTGCCTCCCTTGCGTCACGGGGAGGCCGCGCGTCATCAGGAGGCGGCGGCGGCCTCTCCGGCCGGGATCATCCCGATCCCTGTCCCCATCCCTGTCCCCATTCCTATCCCTGTCCTCATCCCTGTCCCTGTCTGTGTCCCTGTCCCTGGCCTCGATGAGGCCGGAGGGGCCTCCCAGCCCTCAGGTAGGGACACTGAGGTGGGTCGTGTCCGTAGCCGCCGGTATGGTTTGGGGGGGTCTGGGGCGTTCCCCCTGAGGAGGAAAGGCTGAGGGAGCTGGGCCTGTTCAGCCCCGAGAAGAGGGGACTTTATTAATGTTTCTCATATCTAAAGGGTGTCAGAGGATGGTCCGGGCGCTGCCGAGCAATAGGACAAGAGGGGACGGGCAGAAATTGTCGCACGGGAAATTCCACTTGAATATGAGGAGGAACTTCTTCGCTTTTGGGTGGAACAGGTTGCCCAGAGAGGGTGTTGAGTCTCCAGCGCTGGAGAGGCTCCAGGGCCGTCTGGATGCCATCCTGTGCCATGCGCTCTGGGGTGACCCTGCCTGAGCAGGTGACCCACTGTGGGACCTTCTAGCCTGTCCTATTCCATGATTCTTGGAGCCCCTGGAGAGACAAAACCTTCCAGCAGCACCTGGAGGGGCCTCTTTGGGGCAGAGCTTGGCCTCTCTTCTCTTGGCCCCTCATGTTTCCCTTCATGAGGCATCGAGGAGAAAGTTCACCTGGTCATCCCCTGCCTTCCCTGGAGCGCAGAGAGCTCTGGAAAGGGTGGCAGTGACCCCCTAAGGATGCTGTGCAGGGAATACCTCAGCACCTAGACTCGTTTTTCCCAAGTTCTTTGTACCAGTGAATGGAGTAGTAGGGAAGGGCAAAGGGTTGAAAGATTTGTTTGCACTTTCACAACTTAAAAAGCGTTTTGGAAGTGGTGGCTCTGAATTGGGCCTTAGAAACCAGCACCCCAGTAACTAGTGGCACCTCAGAGCTGCAGACTTGCAGTCTGTAGTGAGAACTTACCATAAAGTGCTGAATTCATTGAGAATCTGATCCTGAAAACTGTGTTTTAAAATCATTGTCTGACTCTCAGTATAGAATCGGATTTTGGGGAGTTGTGCAGAGTTACGTTAAAGCAAATTCTAAGCTGTAATTTCAGTGTTCTCGAAGTTTTGTCAAGGCAGTGACCAGTGTAAATGATGTACTTAAACTCCAAAACACCGCAGTAGCAGTCAGCAGTGATTAGAAGGTCTTTCATTCAAAATACTTGAGGTGTGAGGTAAAAGAAAGGCGCATTTATTTCACCTGTAAGTTTATGTAACAGGATGTTTATGTTCAATTGTGAAGTGACAAACATACGTTTGAGTTAGAAGTTCATGTTTATATTTGTGATCTGTGAGTAGCTAAAATATATTTTGCTTTGTCAGAAAAAACTCAGAGGAGGCTGATGCAGAAGAAGCATCAACTGTTCACGCTGTTGAGATGTCCTGTATTCCATTGTTAATAGAACCAGTACTTTCCACCTCTGAGGTACAAGTTGCTGCAAAAATGAGGAATAACGATGTTGCCTCCAGACATTTGGTGAGAGCTTAATTTTTTAATGAAATTCAATATTTGTGTGTGTGTGTTAAAATTAAGAAGGTGTCGTGCTTTCTCTGTTTTTTTTTTCCCCTGAGAAGTTAATTATTGCAGTCAGAGTTGTGTGCTCAGAATTTCTTGCTGTATTGCTTGGGACCGTGTGGCTGTACAAGTATATAAATATGTTACAGCACCTGAGTTCAGTGCTACAGAACAAAGTCCAGTTCTGGTCTCAGGTCCATATAAGTAACTCCCCCTTGAGTACCTGTGAAGGCCTGAAGGAATGAATGAGCAGCATGCTGTCCAGTAAAAGTGAGTTTCAAAGTGAGCATATTTTGCCTTTTTTTTTTTT
>VWZG01009477.1:924541-987271 GCA_013396735.1 Grallaria varia
TTTTTAAGCACTGCCAAGTCCAGTGGCTTTCAGACAGCCTGATAATGTGTGGAGCTGGTGGGATTTTTCTTAAACACATTCTGTTGTGTATCCAGCGTTCAGTATTGTGGTACAGTAGGTAACAACTGCACACAACAAATGAAATGTCAGCTTCTGCTGTAGCTGAGATCCTTGGGGTGGGCACTTACCTGTCAGAAGATTCAAACTTAGTGCTGCTTTCAGTAAATATTGTATGTGGCTTTGGCATATTTACGTTTTTTTGCAGACAAGATTTAGTCTGTTTACTTTCTGGACAAAGAAATTGTAGGAATGCTTTTAGTGTCCTACAATTCTTAGACTTTTCTGTTTGGGGGGGTTTTGTTTGTATTGTTTTTTGGGCTTTTTTGACAAAGAGACATTTGTTAAACCTCCTCTTTCTTTTATGTCTGTGAGTTGAAACCAGAGCAAGGTGCTGGTAAAGCTCTTCTATGAAACCTTTAGTTTGTACCCTTTAGGTATTTGTTCCAAAGGTCTGAGCGGGGTTTTTGTTTAGTGCATGAGTGTTTCTACAGGTGTTGTTTTTCTCAGTGAGTAGGAATTGTAGAACAAAAAAAAGAATTGAGACAATGGGGCCCATACAAAAAGTAAGTGGTCACCCAGGCTGTGTTTGGGGGACTCAACTGTGTACAAATTGTGATCTAGTTTCCTCCCCTTTTTTTTAACTGGATAAAGGTACTAAACAGTAAATATTGTTCCAGGTCCCTCTTTCTCAGGATAATGAGAGCAAACAGTCAAAATCTATTCAAAGAAAGAGAGTGCTTCCACCTTGGATGCTGGAAAGGGATCTGTTGCAGGAGGTGTCAGAGCCTGTGATGACAGCAGGTAGGTTTGCAGTGTGGTGGAATTGCATTCCAATGTGCATTTCTGTGCCTTGATAAAATTTTCTTGCATTACAATGGTGGTGGTCGAAACTATTAATTTGTTACTTGACTTTCTATGTTATGTGCAGGGCAGCTGATGGAGACTGACTCTATTGTCTGCTTTGTCAGTCTGTCCTGTGGGTGGGATAGAGCTCTTTCTCATCAGTTGATTTTCTTTCTGTTCTTTTTTTTTTTTTTAATGCCAGACAATAAAGTGTCTTTGGACAGCTGAGCATAAGTTGTTCTGGAGTCCTTTCTTATAAACCCGTCTGCTTTGTATGTAAATTCTAGGTAGTTTAATTCCAAGCCTTCTCTGTACTTAAGTCACTGATGTTTTTCCCTTCTAAATTTAGATTCTAGTTTCACAGGTTTTTAAAATAGGGGGTTTTTTGGTTGGTGCTGCGTGTTAGGTTTTTTAACAGTGAACGAATCAAATTTGTTCATTTAGTCCAAAGTTACTTCCTAGGAGGAGCAGTTGTTCAGAGTGTAAGAGTTTCTTACCAACATGTGGCTAAAATAGTGTTGCATTCCCTCCTGTCCTTTCAGGGAAAGGAAATTGCTGAACTGCTGCTGCTTCAGAGTTCAGTCACTGTCAGCAGGACACACAACGGTGCTCCATTGCCACAAGCTCAAGAAGATTTTATAGCATGTCTGACTTTGGTCCTGGGAGCTTCTTACTTAAACTGACATCAGACAAACTTACTGCACGGCGTTTATTGCCCTGATGAATTTTATTGGTGGAATTGGAGGACTAAAGAAGTGAGAGGAGGAAAATGACTTAGTAAAGCTCCTCTGGCCTTTCTGTCGTTGTCTGTGCTGAAGGCAGCATGCCCCATCCTGCTTGCCCTTCTGTGGGGAGGTGTGAGGTGGTGTGGGTGCAGAGTTGCTGAGTTTCCTTTGTTAATCAGTCCAAATGTGTGAGCTGTGGCTGGTGAGTGTGTGTCCACTTCTCTGTGTGCAGTGACTCTGCGTCAGTGCCTCTCTCTCCAGCTACTCTTTCTGCTGAGGTGCTTTGCTGGATTTGGCTCGTGATGTCCAAGCAGCCCCACTGGAGTATTTCCTGCAGTGTCTGAGCAAAGGTTTCTTCTCTCCATTAGTAAATGCAGGTGTCTGTGTGTGTTGACCTGGGCATCTGTGGCTTTAAACACCTCAGTCATGTGCCATTCACCACCCTGGCTATACCTATCCTCAAAAGCTAGTTGAGAAAGTTGTAAGAGACAAAAGAAAATTTATGTTTTGGGTTTTTTTTGTTTCTCCACCTTTCCAAATCTAGACTCTTCCCTGCTGGCTTATTCCTTCAAATGTAAAAACTGAATGTACCAGAGTACTTAAGCTGGTTATGTTGATTCCTGCACTGGTGTGATTGTTTTCTTATGTTTTTGGGTTTGTTTTGTATTTTTTGAGGAGTGGAATTTCTCTGTTTTTTCTCTACACTCACTGTAACATTTGCTATATGTGTGAATATAATATTTGTTTCAAAGACTGGATGCTTGAATTGTGTCGGTGTTGAGATTTGGAGCTGTGTGGATGAAAGGTATCTGAAGGCCTGACCTTGAGGGAGCTGGGGGTACATGCAACACTATTGGAGCTGCTTTAGTAAAACAACCAATCTCTTCTGCAAATCTAAAATATTTCCTCAAAACTGTGAAGTTGTTTACATCTTTTTGGGGTGGTCTTGGATGGGAAGGTAGAAAGGTAGAGGGAAAATGCAAAAGGCTGCCCTTTTATGCCTTTCTGTCTGTCATCCTGCTGGAAAGGTAACAATGATCTGGGTGTTTGAAATCAGACATTAAAATTTTGGAGAATTCCTTGCTTCGTACGCATGACTCTGGCACATCAGTGTATTTTGAATGAAGAGAGTTGTTGGGGTCTTTTAAATGGCGTCACATATCTTCCTTCTGAGAGTGTTTTGTAGCTGATGAAGCTGTAGCAAAACCAGGAGGGTGGCCCTCTCTCCCAGGTACATCTCCAGAAAATATTACTTCAGTACAGAGATCTTGAGGATTCCTGAGATGTGAACATTTTCAGTGACAGAACTTGCTGTCACTGTCTTTTTCTGTTGGTTACTGGCAAGTGGGCACACTTTAATTTTGTCTCATGCCCTAATTGATGTCTACCTGTATAAACTGATGGTCCGATGGGACACTTACACTTCAAAGGTCTGTGGTAAATCATCCTTATACCCTTATGGTGTAAATTGAATTGTCACATTCAGTCCAGAATATCCTTGGTCACATATTTATTGTTTTTCTCTAAATCCCCCCTTCAAGTGTCTGTTTCATTCTCAAATATACTTTGTACACCTGTAAGCAGTAAGTGTAAAATGTGTTGTTGAAACAGCACAGGCACAGCTGCGGCTGTTTGCCCAGTGTTCTGCTTCAGTGTAGCTGTGGATTTCTAATGTGGTCAGGATTTCACTGAAAAAAGTTGCATTCCAAAAGTACCCTTTTATTTTTTTTTTTTAAGGTCATAGAAAGAAAAAAGGACAAGGAAGGGGAGATAGTGACATGGAGTCATTGAAATCAGAAGTAAATGTGCAGCAGAAAAAAAGATCAGTTTCTGGAGAAACTGTGGAGGATTTTGAAGGTGAAGAGCCAGATCAAGGGAAAAGGAGCCGCCTTTCCATCCCTGTCCCTTCATCTCAGGTAACTCTTTGGTTTAGGGAAGAACTGTGATACTGCAAAAAAATGAGAATGTAATTGGCAATGTCATGTTGAAGGTTGTCTACAGCATAGCTATGTTTTCTATGTGTTCTGCTTGTGATGTGTTGCTTTGAAATACCAGTCCATTGGACAGCTCTGTAAGAAAGGATCATGGAATCCCTCAGAGACCTGGTTTTCTGTATTTCCTCCTCACAATCTGGGTCTTGGGTCCCAAATATTCTGCAGAAATACCAGACTGAGCTCTGCAGCAAGAGGCAGGAAGACATGGGCCAAAGTACTGATCCTAGGAGTGGTTTGGGGTGCGTGGTTTCTTTTTCTGAGAACTTTTAGGGGGTAGGTGGTGGTGTGACACTGATGTTAAGTGACACTGGGCTTTGCTGTTGCCATTTTAGTAGGTGAAGTTTTGTGGTCTGATGGTGTGTGGCTCAGCAGCTGCTGTGCTCCAAAGGAAGGGGAACATGGGGTGTGCTTATGCCACCATCTCAAATTCTGAGTCAAAAAAGGAAAGGGGGGAAAAAACCCCACCCTGAAATCCCAAATGACTTGTGGCAATGAATGAACAGACCCTGCAGTCCAGCTGGTCAGTGTCTGTGTGACCTCACAGTAGTTTACAGGTAGCAAAAATCCTTACTGACAACACCCTGCAAGTGTGGAAAAGAGAAAGATTATTGTCAAAGGAAAACAAAGCATGTGGTGGTGAGAGAAACTGAAGATTTCACTGACTTGTATCCTCTTAAGTGAACAACCTGGAAAGGTGTTTTTAGTGTCTAGTGTTAGAATTGCCTGGGTCTGTTCCAGGATCTGATAAAATACTTAAAGTAGTATTATTTGATATGCTTTTGACACTGAAAAATATTAGGGGTTTGATTTTATTTTTTTAATTAAATCTTGAAGTTCATTGAAATGAACCATTCACGGAGAACAAACCCTTCAGAGTACTTTTGGTGTAACTCAGTGGTTAATCTGCAAAAGTGTTCCGAGTGGTGTACTTTGCTGTTCAGTAGGTGCATTAGTAACAGCTGCTGTGCTTTTTATCTTTGTCAGATCATAAGGTGAGTGACTACATAATGAAATACTACATTTTGCAATTTTTTAAGTAGGAAGCCTTACTTACTTTCACCTAATAATTTCATAAATCATTTTAATCTCAAGCGCAGCGTAAGGAATTGCCTTCAGGACTTTGCAGGGAAATTAGTGGGTTAGGGAAAGCAAAAGTAATAATCACAGAGACCTCTGAAAGACTGTAATTTTGACATCAAAGCCCCAATCACGGTCCTGCTGTCGTGTTTAAGGCGATTGAGAAAATATTCTTAAGAGAAGAGAAAATAATCCGCGTTCTAAGTGTCAGCAGCCGCCAGAGGGCACTGGGGGCCCGTCCGTGCTATGCCGGTGCTGGAGTGCGGGTGGCTTTGGTTTCCCTGGATCGCGGCCTGGTGTATACCTGACCCTAATGAACGCGAGTGTTTAGTCTCCTTATGTACAAGACAGCCAATGGGTTGGAGTATGCGGTAGAGAGTGAGAAGTGGGAGCAGTAAATTAGAGTGATTTAGTCCTCCTTGTGCAAAGGAAGGCTGATTTCTTAAGCTGCAGTTCTTTGCTGAGCCTTATTTTGGGAGTTGTCTTTGTCTCCAGGCTGAATTACTAAATGTGCTGCTGTCAGGGTCCTCTGATAGTAATGCTGACTTTGCCCTTTCTTATGTCACTTTGCTGCTCAAATGTAATTGTCTCTTGATTTTGGAGAGCATTTTATGAGGCTTGCATGGAAATCAAATAGGAAACCACTGGCTGATTTTCAAACCCTGCCAAACATATCTGTGTAAACTAAGTATAAATTTACTGGAGGGGAAACTTAGATAATAAGCTGTAGAAAGAAGAGACCTTGGAATAATTCTGTGATGTATCAGAGTAGTTCAGCTTTCGATGTGGATGTGCTTCCAGGTGATATCTCAGTTGTCAGAACGTTGTTCTTGTCTTGGTTATGTATCTTGTATTCTTTCTCTAAACAACACGTCCCTCATTTTAAATGTACATTTGTTCCAAGACTTACAATGTAGTATGTGTCAAAACTGAAGTCTTTGCCTGATGGTATCTGTGACAGACTGCTTTATGATTTGGAGTTGTGAGCTGAAGCATTTAAGATGTATCAGGATGGGATTAAGCCCAAGGTGTGTATCATGAATTCCTACATATCTTCAATGTATAGATAAATATATATATTCCATGTATCTTGGTACTTAACAGATTAAAATCAATTTGGGTATGGGAGTGTACATTATTCCAGAGTCTGCTATATCTTCATCTGTAAAATGCCTATGGATTTTTTCAGAAGCAGTACTTCTAATTTGAATTTAATTTAAATTAAAGGCCTTGGACTGTTCATAAACTGAGGCAGTGAGTCAGGAGCTTGTGTTGTGAGGGAACTGAAGCTGAGAATGGGAACTTTAGAATAAGTTTTTCTTTAAAGTGTGTTGTCTGTTTTTTTTGTGAACCCCAGCCTTTCATTCAGCAGCTATCTTTAGCAATGAACCTGAGCTTGCAAAGTGGATTAGAAGATTTTAAAGGCTGGACTAGGCGATCCTTCAAAGTCCTTTCTGACCTGGGCTGTTGTATGATTCTCTGATTTTGAAAGCAGGAACAATGAGGAACAGTTTGACTTTTAAAACTTTGTATTCTGGAGTGTTAATGTTCAGGTCCTTCAAAATGTAACCTTGTTCCACAGAATACATCTGGATTTCCTCTTGCGAATACCACGAGAGATATGGAAGGAACTGGCAAGACTGGAACCAAAAACCATGAAACTTCTCTGGAAAAAAATGATAGGCAGCTGCATAGCAAATGGTCTAAAAGAGTAGGTCAGACCTCCAGTAAAGACAATAGAATTGAGGAAGCAGAAAACAAAGAGCAGATTACTGGTTCTACAAGCCAACAAGCTCACTTGGGCAGGCCTTGCCAATATTTTGGTGCCGAGGAAGGGGTTCTTGAGCCTGATGCAAGTATGGATTGCGGGACTGAGATTTCTGATGCAACCAGAAGTGCAGATGCTTCAGAAAGCTCCAAACACATCCAGCATAAGAGGACACCTTGCATGTATGGAAGTGCCTGTTACAGGTAAACCAAATTAAAATTAGCTTGGGCTAGCTTGTTGCTTAGAAGTAATGTATTAGCTATGGAAGATAAAACTGTAAAGTCATTACAAGCTTTGATTTGGGAAAAAATCTTTTGGTGAACAGGAGGCTGATGAGAAACAAATGGCAGAACAATAATTTTAGAACGATAGAAAGAGAAGCCAGGATGTCTTGCTGTGACTGCTAATGTAACACAAACAAGGGATGAAGTACTTGAACAAATTAAAAGATGAAGTGTTGTAGGAAATAAGTGACAAAGGTCCATTTTAAAAAGAAATAAAAAACCTGTGTATACTGTATCAGGTAGAAGAGGAGGGAGCAGAGATGTAAACTATTGAAATGCCCAACATAGACCCTGTAGGCTTGTTTTATTAGCAGGTGATACTTGTATGAAGGATGATTGCATTTATTGAAGCTATTGTCTTCTTTGTGATCTGAATATTTAAAATACTTATTATTTATCATCTGTAAATAGTCAAGAATTTCTTTTATTGTAACTTAGTCTTTCCACGCTTTTTTTTTAAGCTTTCAGTCTCCCCCAAAACCAAAACAAGGCATACTTAGGAACTCCAGGTTAACCCTTATCTGGTCAGTGTCTTTGGAAATACTGCAAGTGAGGAGCAGTTGGGAAGTTTTCCTTTTTTCCTCTTTTGTTTCTCTCACTCATATCCTCCTGATTCACAGTGGAGGAGTTGTCATACACATGTTCCAGCGAAGTTCCAGAACTCCAGTGGTGAGTGCCTGGCCTCCTGATAGTTCTTTCTGCCCAGAAAAGAGCCGTAGTGTCATGTGTTGTTATACTGATGGGAAGATTGAAATCTAGAAGTGCTCTTGATGCCAGAAAATGCTCAGTGACCCAAGAACTACATTTAGGAGAAGGTTATGAGCTCTAGATAAACTCATGTATGTTGTAAAGACAAAAGGTAAGGTTAATCCAGGAAACAGGGGGTCCTGGGACTTTTTTCTCTTGCCCCAAAGGGGCTTTAGCAATAAGAACAGTGAGTTTGAGGAGAAAACAATTAAGCAAGAGTGACTGGGTTTCCTGTATGTTTGGTGTGCCTAATGCTGAAATAACTGTGTGTATCAAAACCATAGAGCTGTTGTGTTCATGAATACACCACACTTCAGTTTTCCTGTAGTTTTCATGTATTTCATTTTTTTCCCCTTAATGATTATGATGAAAACGTGTTTTATTAGACAATTCAGTTGACCCAGTACTACAAATGCAGCCTCTATTTTGCTTCAGCTACTTTTAATTTTGCTCAGACAAGTTTTTCCTTGTGTGGGTATTAAGGTGATTTAATGATCTGGTATGCTGAAATATTCCTAATCTTTAGGAAGGCAAATCTTAGGTACAAGGTAATAGGAAATCTGCATGTGCACATTTCTTCCTGGGTTTCTTGATCATAGAGCACTTGGCAGCAATACTTTTGGAAAGTATTGCTTTAAAGGAAAAAAAGAATTCTCTGAAATAACACATAATCTTACTGTGTCAGGGTAATTTGTAAATAGGGACTATCAGAAACAGCAGCTTTGATCTTCAGAATCATGAGACTCATCTACCTGTTTGCAGCAGAAGAAATGTGCTTTGTAGTCTGTCTTTGTATTTGCTTTTAATTCAAGGCCCCCAGGTAGCTGTTTCTGCATTGGTGGTAGAGCTGTGTTAGAGCACAGATTAAGTGTTAGTTCTGTTAATTTGATTAGATTTCTCTTACACCTGTCCTCAACATTTAGGAAATGACTTTGTAACCTCTAGTTCAGTTTCTTCATTTATGAGTCGGAAATCACTGTTTTTGAAAGACCCAAGCTTGATGAACACCCCAGTGAATCTTCATGGCACCTTCCTTCACCTTCAGTGTCACATTCTCTTTCTGAAATGGCCTGAAGCTTTACCAAAATGAAAGGGACTGCTGTTACCACTGGGAGACAAAGTGCTCTGTATGTTTTATCTGCCTGTATTTGTTGTCAAGGAACTCGCTCTCTGAATACTGTTGTGTATTCTTGTCTGCTGCTGGTTTTTCTGAAGTTTGAAGAACAGGGAATTAAAAATAAAAGTAAATCTACCACCACTCCCCTTTTCAAAGGCCACATGGAATGGGTACAGTAGACCTGAACTCTTTTCTCACATTGGAACTCACAAATTTTGTCCATAATTCAATCCTTTTTCCACAGCCTGGGATACAGTACTCTGCTGAATGGGGGTTTGTAAATCTCTCCCATACCTGTCAAAGCAGGGGATGCTTAACTAACCTTTGAATTTGTGTGTTCTTCTAAATATTTGCTGTTTGTTTGTTTATAAAAATAAAAATTTTTCCTTTCACCTTTTTTTTTTTTTTCTTTTTTTTTTTTTGAGTCCTGTCTTTTGAGAAAATAAGCTCTTGAAATGGCCAGGGTTCTTCTCCATGGGATTGTGAGGGTCAGAGATTCTGAACTGCTAGGTTAAAATTGCTTTAGAAAAAGCTTTTAAAGTTGCTTTTGTAGCTGCACAGATGAATAACTGTCTTAAGTATTTCACTGAGCAGTACTCATCTTCTGCTTAAGATGACTGCATTGATCCCAAAGAACTTTTGAAGTTTTATTTGCATGGTTTTTGTTTGCATAGCTCCTTCATTGTGAAGTGTGAGGACACAAATTCAGAGCTTCCATGGAAGCCAAATTGCAGTAACTGTGTCAGTATGTTTATGTGAAGGCAACAGTCATAAAACTTTATTCTCAAAACAGGCTTTTAACAGGTTACTTCTTGTGCAAGTAAAGCCTAATGAGTTTTATTTGATCAAATGAATAATAAATTCCTGTGCAGTGAGGCTTTGTTGTGAAGCAGTTGAGTTTGGAGTGCAACTTAATGTGATAATGTGCTCTCGTAACTCAAATGTCTGAAAATAAATAATAAAAAACCTCAAACCAGGCTTTTAAAGAAGAAGCCTTAGGGTTTTTTTGCAAGAAGGGAAAATACTTGCTTAATATTACCTATGTACTTCTCTGCTTCCATTTATTTTGCTGAGTATTGTTGCACTACACGTAGAAATAGAGGAAGTACAAATTAGCCAGGTAAAGGTAAAATGAAATATGATCTTTCTACTAGTCCTGAGGTGGGACATGTTCACGGTGCTTCACAGGTAATGTGTAATTTGAGGAGCATCATCCACTGGCCCAGAGACTTCTGAAGCCTAGTGATGAGGGCTTGTACATCTCAACCCATTTCCTTGCTCTTCGCTTCTTTTTTTTCCCCCTCTCTCCTCCAATAAGGACTGTTTGGAATTGTCCAAGTAGGTTTTGAAGCAAATTTTTGAAAGGAAGTGGATATCTCCTAAAATACAATAAACTGGTTTATCAACAGCTACTAGGCCTTCTTTCCTTGGCGACTATGATGCTACACGTACATTGTGTAGGAACAAAGATTAAAATGATTTCAAAGAATGTTAGTTGCTGCTGCATCCTTTGGAGAGGATGGATTGTGTTTCAAATGACTGAGAATTCTTGCTATTACTGCTAGTTCATTAGCTCTGTGCATTGAGAAAACTGAGCAAATGGCCTCTAAAATGACTTGGTTTCATCCCATTTATTTTTAAATGGGAAAAGAAGTAGGCAGCCAGTCTGAATTTGGCATAAGAAGTGATGTTTCCTGAGACCTTGTGGAATAAAAGACTGGTAAATGCAGCCTTGCAATGGTTTATAGTGAAACATTATTCCCTTATCCTGCAGTTTGCAGAAATAACAGAAAATACCAAGACAAAAAGCCTGTCAGGTACCTGTGTAAATGGTTCCAAAGGATACTGGATTTTTGATAAATGGCTCACTGAAGAGTTTATCTATGGCTTGCTTGTGGAGTTTCTTGATGGAAAGATACCTGGCAAATGGAGATTTGAAGAATTAATACTGAATATCTGATCTTTTTTGAATGCTAACAGGAGGCCTAAATAGCCAGAAGAGCTCACAGTACTTAAGTGGTCATTTTATAAAAGCTGTAATAAATGCTCTTTTTTTATTGTGGTAGTTGAAATGCTGGAATGAATATTGTCTGTGAACTTCAGGTGAATTCAAAGGAAGGAGTGCCTGTGATCAGTGAGGAAGCTGCTGTGTATGGATCTGGCTACCCTCATGTTCTTGGCGTGTTCCATACTTAGTTCTAAATGCAGCTGTAACAAGTGTAACTTAAAGCAGCAATTACTCTGCAGCTGAAAGTTGTCATTCCTTCTGCTTGAAGAAGGCAGTTCACTTTCGTAATTTGCACAAAGACACTAAAGGTTTTGTGCTCTGGGAATAATTGTGGTAATCACTGAAGTACTTTGTGGATGCCTTTTGGAAAAAAGTTTATTAAAATCTCTCACAGTTCTTGCTTTTAAGCATTGTGCTTGAAGAAAGCATCTCTAAAAGAAATCATAATAGAAAAGGTAGATTTGCTTTGGTGCCAGTACGTTCACTCTGATGTAATGTTTTGTAGTATGATTTGATCAGTCACATGCATTTCTCCTGAAGTTATGACATGTTCTTCTGTGTTCTTTTTAACATCACTTCTATAAAGAAGACTCTTCTTTACGTGATGTTGTTTATAGCTGCCTTGTCTTGTGTGGTGTGTGTGCAAACCTCTTGCCTAGAAGCAGTAGAAATATTCTTTCAGTGATGCAGGTATATTTGTGTTCCCTTCTTGCTCACCTGGGATTCAAGTGTTGTAGAGCAAGAAGCTGTGGATGCTGGTCATGTGCTGTCATCACTAACATGGGTGTGACTCAACTACATGCATCTTATGGTACAACTTCATTCCAGGGTGGTGATTTGTTGTTTCAAATAAAACCTATCGTGTACATGTTGGGGGTCTGAAACTTAAAGCTGATGGCAAGTAGGAAAATTCTTATTTTAACCTCTGTTGCAGCTGAGACTAAACTCTTCTTCTGTCATCCTGGAAGTAGGTCTTACGTTCTGCATCAAATTAAACATTAGAAGCTCCTCTTTGTGTGGTCACAGAAAAATAAGCTGTCGCTGATTCAGTAACACCTTTCCTATCTCCACTTCTTGTACTGAAACAGAACAGTCAGTTTTTGTTGCATATTTGTCTTTTGCAGAAAGAATCCCATTCACTTCCAGCAGTTCAGTCACCCTAATGATGACGACTATCATGACATGGAGATGGTAGCTCAGGATAACGAAGACAACCGGCCGGAATGTCCATATGGAACATCTTGTTATAGGTGAGGAACACTGTGCAAAGTGGCTCTTCTTATTTACAGTTAAAGAATGTTCTCCCCTGGAGCTGCAACATGACAACAGAATAATGAGAATAATGCCTGATGCTAAATCTTGGCTGTAGCCTTGTGAAATTTACTGTGGTCAGACTGCTACCTTTAAAGCACCTGAGTCTGTGCCTATTTCGCACCATGACTTGTGAAAAAATCACTACTATGTTAGTAATTTCATCTGGCAAAGATGAAAACTTGAATTTTGGAACCTATTCAATGACCTGAAGATCAACAACAACTTCTCTTTTCAACGTTCAGTAAACTGTTCTTTCATATAAATTTACTGTTTATATATAATTTATTGTTACATGCTGTTCCTGATATGCAACTTTTAGTTTAAATTTTGATAAAGTATTTGTTGAGATTTTGTACCAAAACTATTTTAAGTCAGTATTTGATTTGTTAGAAAGCATAATTGAGATAACAGCAGTAAAATCCAGTTTATGACTGACTGCTGTTTTCTTTTAAGGACTGTTTATTTTCTTCAAAATATTGTTTTATTCCACTTGTTTTTCAGTATCTAGGTTTTACACTTTTATTTAGGAGACTTTAACTGCTGTGGAATGGCCACAGTGGATAAAAAGATACATTTTGAGGCAATAGGATTTCTGTGGGACCATATTGAATCTAAGGGCTGCTTTTAGTAAAGATTGTTAGTGCACAGGAATGTTTTCTCCTGGAGAGCGTGGTGATCCTAAAGAGCATGTTCTCCATGAAATGTAACAAAATGAGGGCAGCTCTTAAGAAAAAGCCATGATTATATTCAGCTAATGCAGAAAAAGTGCTTCTCTTATGAATTTCTACGAGATGAACTTCTCATCTCAGGCTGAGCAGTGTAGGTTTGTATCTGTAATGAAATGCCAACGTGGTTTTCAGGAGTACAATGATGTTTTATCTAAACCCCACGCTGCCTCTCCTTCCGGATGAAACAACCTCTGTGCTATATTAGTTGATAATTTCTTAATCTGTGTTTCTTTCTTTGGAGGCAGAGGAAAGGAGACACCCAGAAAACAATGGTGATTCTGCCAGTGAAGTGACAGATACAAGTTGAAGGGTCTTTGTGTTATTTTTGTTGTCCTTATCTGTTGGCTTCTGCTTGAAGGGAGCATAATCAATTGATCTAAATACTATGCCTTGAAAATCATCCATAAAATACCAGGGAAGTCTGGAGTTGTTAAGTGTGGAACAAAGTGATGAATCAAGCTTTTCTTCTTTGCAGGAAGAACCCACAGCACAAGCTAGAATACAAGCACAGTGCACCTCCAGGTAAGCCAACTTGTTCAATATTGCTCAAAGTGTGAAGAAAAAAAACTCAGTAGTGGATACAAAAAACTTGGAATAAAATGCTTTCAACTATTTTAAGAGAGTAACATTGTATTTACAGCTTACTGTCTATTGGTATTATTTTCTGGGATTTTTTTTCTTTTGATAAGAAAGCCTCAGGGAATGAAACGAAAGCTGAATTTGAGTTATTATTCTAACACTTCGTAGTCTTTTTATATTCTGGTAAATTGACTCGTTGAAAAACACAAGGGAATGTGCTGTTTACATTTTGTCTGTTCTTAAAAGAATTGAAAGAGATCCTTCACGTTTTTGGTGCTTTTTCTTAATTATTGAATTTGGAGTTCTTTTCCACATGAAATCCCAATGCAATAAGCAGTAATTTAGAACAGAACACTTATGGGAATGTCATGATAACGTATTTTACTGTGAAGCCTCGGGATTATAACATTATTAAGGAATTGTAGTTATGGAAACAATAGTGTAAAACATATAAATGCTTTTAAGTACTCCAATTGTCTTCTTTAAAACCCCCAACCTTTATTGATGACGTTTGTCTACAGATGGCAGGGGGTACCATATTAAGAACAGTTCATCTGGATAAGAGAAAAAAAGGTATTTGGGTGTAGCAGAATAGTTTTAATACTTGCAAGTGCAGCACAACCATTGCAGCATTTGTTTAATAAGTCGGTTTTCTATTGTGGCAGCCTCTAAGAATAACCCTTATGCCAAAGCTCACTCTGTGACTGACAACTTCCCTTTCTTTAGTAACTGAAAGAGGAACCCGAAAGCGATCTTCAAGAAATGGTGAGTGTGTTCTAAAGTTATGAATGGGCACATCAGCATGGGGCACAGCTGCTCTGCGGTGGGAATTTTGGCATTTAATAGTACTACAGATGCTAGATAACACTTGTAATATTTTAGTAAAACCCTTCTGGGTTTCTTACAAATAATGGTGTTTCAATTGAATTTATGCCAGGCTTCCTGAATAATCATATCTGTACTTCCCTTGAAGCAGGCAAGAGAACAAACAAGTGTTTTAAGGAGGGACACATGTGGCTAAATAGATTCTTCCTTCCTTACACAGGGGCCATAATAGGATGAAAGGAATCCGGTATTTCATGCCCAGCTAGTTAAGGTTGCCCCATAAAGATTGATTGGTTCTGAAACATGGAGGTATTCCTTCTATATTGCATTGACCTTGAAATAACTTTCAAGTGATAATCTGTACATGTGAACATGAACTTTTCTTACAGTGAGGTACTGATATTTCAGGGTAAATACTGGCTTGTTAGGACTAAAGTGTAGAAGTTTATATATGCTGTGGATGCATAGTTTTAAATATGTTTTAGGCGTGCTTCCAGCTTCCTTTGTGTCTCAGCTTCTAAATGTGAAGCTTCCTATTCTTTCTAAAATAATTTAAAATTGAGCTTTAAAGAGTGATCTGAAATTCTGATACCATACAGTCTTCATTTTCACTGGCCTGAGTAAGGCAGGAGAGCATGGAACTGTTGCATTTTGAATGGGAATGGGGACTGACTTGTCTCCCTTAAGATCACCAAGGTGTGGGTGGGCATTTCCTGAAGAAATCCTCAAAACAGAGCTGCCTGCTAGAGAAAATAAATAAAAGTACAGGTGGTTGTTCTAAACTTCCTGCTGAGAAGTTTCTTTCCCATCCCATGTCCTTATCAAACGTGTGTGCACATTGGCTCTCACCAAATGCTTGCTGTGGTTGTATCTCTGCCCTGGAATACTCTGGGGCATATTTGTTACCTGTGTGCTTTGGTGCATCCTGTGATACAAGTACCAGCCCCATCCTGGTCAGAGGTCCCTTCTAGAAACATGAGTTACAGAGTGGTAAGAGCTGTTGGCAGCACTGTAAGAGCAGTGAGTGGTGAAGGTTTTAGAATGAAACAAGCTGGGCTGTGTACATGTCTAAAAGGTTTCAATCTGTCAAATTCAACTCTCCTTACTAAGTAAGAACCAGGGAAAAATTGATATTCCATGCACAGGAGAAAGAAGGGACTTAATTAAAGTGCTGTTCACACTTACTGGTTTTATTTATTTATTTATTTATTTATTTATAATATCTTGTTGACTGGCTTCCTTAGCTCTCTTAAGGGCAAAGCTTGTAAGAGGTAGTGCTCAGCAGGTTCACACCTGAGGCAGTTGTACAGGGTCACACAGGCACTCAGGTTTCTATTAACCTTTATTTTGTGCTGTTGGGCACAACTGCATAGTTAAGCACAGCAGGATTAATTTCCCTCCAAGTGTATGTAAACTCCACAAGCCAAGAGAAGAGGCTCTATGTGAGTTTTGACATGTTTAGTTTTTATCATTTTTAGTTCAGTTGCTACCAGAGGGTTTACAAATTGCCTGTAGAGAGTGTTCTGAGAACTAGTCTGAGGCAAATTATTGGGGGAATAGGTGAGAGGGAGGAAGAAAAAAAAGAACAAGTCAGAGTTACGCTGTCATTAAACTGTCACAACTGAATGACCTCACTGTGTTGTTGCTACTGAGATGAATGACCTGCTGTGACCATGGAATATGCATGATTCTCCTACACACTTGTTTGTTGGTTTTCCAGCAAGCTGATCAGCTCACTTCCAAGTAGTACTCTTTGGAAGGAGTGGTCAGAATGCTATTTCTCCCCACATGAAGGAGATACTTTCAGAGAAAGTTTCAAGGTCACCTTC
This sequence comes from Grallaria varia, assembly GCA_013396735.1. Classification (NCBI taxonomy): domain Eukaryota; kingdom Metazoa; phylum Chordata; class Aves; order Passeriformes; family Formicariidae; genus Grallaria; species Grallaria varia. The sequence goes on from VWZG01009477.1 coordinate 940,440, forward strand.
ATAAATAGAGTGCTGGGGAAAAGTCAGAATGAAGCTTAATGTGCAGTGTTTATGCACTGCAGGGCTGAATGAAACTACAATGGAAAAAGGTGGATGAGGAAGTCATGGATGGTAGTGCATCATTCCCTGCTGAAATGTAAAAGCATGGGTGTACAGGGAGGGAGAACATAGTATGCTCATCCTACATTGTAGGAAAAATGTGGAAGTCACCAGTATTTTGCAGAATTCCTGTAAAATGCCATCCACAGTGGTGTGAAAGTGAAGAAGAGCTTTTCTTTGCTAAGCAGTTCTTGGACTTACAATTCTCATAAGATAGTCTGAGTAGTGGCATTTTGTTCTTACTGCATTCAGCATCTTTGTTTTGGGCCCTCCCCTCCAAGCCATAAATCATTCTGCAGAACCGCAGTCTGTGATTCTCATAAGAAATTGTGCTGGTATGGGCTAACATGATTGATTTCCACTGAAGTCTGTTAAACAATAAACCAGCAAGCATAAAAAGGAAGGTAATTCTGGAACAGTAGCATTCCCAGTAGCAAAAAGGTGTAACTGACAGAGGCTGTGGTCTGACTACATCAGGTACCCGTGGTGCTGGTTGTTCACCACACACACAGCTTGAGGGCCTGGAGCTCTGACGTGAAGCTTTAAGAGTTTGCTGAGAAATGCTTATGGTTAATATAAACGTGAGGATTTGGACTGGGATCTGTAGCTGAGAAAAAACCACCCATGTTTATAGTTTCATGTGAAAGCTGATGATACCTGCTCAACAGATAAATCATCTGTTCCAGTATCATGGAGAGGTTGTCTCCAGATGGGATGAGAATACAAAAAATTGGAGGCTTAAACTCAGAGGTGTGACTTAAAGGCAGAATAAGACATGACTGGAATATTAACATGCCATGGCTAAGTAGGAATTGTGGACATGTGAGAAGAAGGGAGATGTCGAGGGTTATATGGCAAGGGTTTCACACATTTGCCAAAATGCGGTGGAAATTACTGTGTTGATGGTGCTCACTACTGATAAAGAAAAGGAGAAGGCAATGCTGCCATGGCAGCAGCTTTGTATAGACGCTCCCAAAATAGGTAAGACTTCTTCAAACAGAACTATCCTGTCTCTGGGAATTGGTTTCAATGTGCCAACATATTGAAGCAATTCAAAGAATGCTGCAAGACAATCTATGAAAAAGTTTTGGAGCATGCTGTGAACAGCATCCATTTCTTGTAACTAGAGGTTTGTAAGTATAATTCCTGCCAATACTGACTATTGTGAGATGCTGTGAAGGCAGAAGGCAATTTGATGACAACATATAAGTTGTGAAGAAGGTGAATGGGACAGCAGATTGGAAAGCAGCATGATAGAACAGACGGAACTGAGACATGAGGAGGCTGCCCCCGGCTTAAGAAAAGTGTTCAGCACTTGTTTCCTTAACCCACGTTCAGAAAGGAAGCACAGACTGTCCAGCATGGATCCAAATAGAGAACATAGGATGCGAGTCATTTAGAAGATTCCCTTCTCTCACCTGAAGCTCAGGAAAGAAGTGAGTAGGAATTAAAAGCCATGTCAGATTCCGAAGACTGAGAGTATAAAACAGCCCAAAGTAAATATGGATGTAGGCAGAAAATCTAGGATCAAACTAGCCATGGAAGTACATGGGAAGACAGATGTGTTGTTTGGCTGATTCCTTCTCCTCTCATGGAGAGAGACTTAACTTGGTGGAGTCTGGGGGTGGCTCTTGAGTCCTGAATTTATGATTCATGAATGCATGACATCTTTGTCCCTACAGGAAAAAGGGCTGTGGAGAAAGACAGTGCCAATGATGATGAAGCCAATGAGTATGATCTCAGTGACAGCTTTATAGACGATGAGGAGGAGGAGGAGTGCGAACCTACTGATGAGGACTCGGACTGGGAACCAAGCTCAGAAGAAAAGGATAACGAAGATGTTGAAACACTCATGCAAGAAGCACGTAGATTTGTTAAGACCAAAAAATAGCTGCTTGGAAGAAGGGTATGAGTGTCCAGTGTGGTTCTGTTAAAACATGGTTGCACAAAGGGGAGGAATTGCTTGAAAACTTTTTCTCAGTGATGTAGGCGCTCAGGAAGATTTTAACAGGGTCAGAGGATTCAGCAATGCCTTTCTTGTTCATATGTATTATTTTGGGGATGGTGTGGTGGTTTTTTTATTATTCTGGTGGACCCAGAGGATAGAGCTCTGAAAGTTTGGGTTGCTTTATCTTTTTTTCCCTCATCTATTTGTTTTATAATGCCATTGGTGTCTCTTATTTTGAAATACAATTTTAGAGATTGTTAAAACTTCATCTCCCTGTGCTTGAAAGAAGTATTGGCATCAGGAAAGCCTAAACCATTTTTTAATAATCTTTTGAGTTAGTGGAGTTGTAAACTTCATTGTTCTGCTCCCAGCTTTCCTTTTAGGTGTCCTTTTGCTGGTTCTCTTGAGGTATTGTAGTTAAATACAAGTTGTCCGAATCACTTGAGAGCAGTGTCTCAGCGTATTAAACTACTTGATTGGCTCAATAACAGTTATGGTGTATTTGCTCCCATTACAGCAGTACCTCTTTCCGTGCCTGTATATCGCTGGAATTGTGTTCAGTTCTCAGCAAAGCTGAAGTCTTGATGATTGACTGTATTTTTGCACAAATAAATTTGTAACATACAGTGGGAAAAATGTGTAACCGTGCCTCTGTGATTTCTAAAGATGTTGTTGGAAGATCTTGCCTTCAGTGTGTTCACCACTTTCCTGAACTTCCTAGAAAATAAGTTAAAAAGTTTTAGTATGTTTTGAGATAGGAGCCATGTGGATGTAGGCAGTGTGCAATTTGGCATTTTTTGGACACAGTCCTGAAGTTCAGCAGGGAAAGCATTCTTGTGTGGCTGTAAATAGGCATTCAGATACACTCTGGCTGTTTTTAACTGACTGTTTTTTCTGACTTTTCAAGAGAACTTTGTGGATGTGGTGTCTTCTACTATACCCATGCTGTGCGTTTTGACTCAGGCCTATCTCCTAGTTGTGAAGAGGCTCCTCTCAGGGGGAAAAACTTCCTAGGGGAACCAAATCCAGCATTGCCTGGGCCTTGCCGTTCCTGCACTGAGTTGTGTGTGTCCTCAGCCCTCCCTGGAGCCCTGAGCTCTCCTGCTCCCACCATGCTGGGGCTGTGTTGGGTGAGGAAGTTCATCACAGCCTCCCAGAGGAATCCTTCACTGCCTCTCTTTAGCACATTGCTCACTGATGCTTTCATTTTCTTTTTGGGGCATGTCACCACGCGGCCCTGGAGGAGTCCTTCAGACTTGTGGTTTTTTTCTTCTTTGGCTTTTCAGAAGCTTCTGACTCTTTTTGAGGTGTTTCCCCCTGTGGCTTTTCTCATTACTTCAGTGACTGGTGTCATTCACAGAGCCTTTCTGGAGCAGTGCTTCACGCCTGGCTTTTTTTGAGCGCTACATGCCCGCATCGTATTGCTATGCTTTCCTTCTCCCTGTGATGTTTTCTGTGTGTTACCTTCCACCTTGTTTTTTCTTCTGGGACCAGCAGAGGAGCAGATAGAGGATTTTCCGTGGGTTTTTGATGATCCTTTTTAGCTCAGGGATGCCTGTTTCCAGGGAATATTACCATCTTGGTGTCTTCTCTTCTGTCACTTTTATGCAGTCTTGGTTCTGAGGAACGTGAGTTTGTACTTGGAGTGCGCAGGGATGTTTCTCACCATCCATGATTATTGGTGGCTTTATAACTGTTCTTTTGTTCTGGATGGTATTACAAAGGTCACCGTGGAAGCTGCAGGAATCCCTGCCTCATCAGGGGTTTTGAGGAGTAGCTGAGGGAGCTGGAGGTGTTCAGCCTGGAGGGGAAGAGGTTCGGGGGTGATGTTATCACTCTACAACTCCCTGAAAGGAGGTTGTAACTGTGTGGGGGTTGGCCTCTTCTCCCAGGCAGAAGTGACAGGACAAGAGAACATGGTTTCCAACCTGCACCAGGGGAGATTTAGATTGGACATAAGGAAGAATTTCTTCACAGAGAGGGTGATTAGACATGAGAATGGGCTGCCCAGGGATGTGGTGGAGTCACTGCCCCTGGAGGTGTTTAAGAAATGATTGGACATGGCACTCGGTGCCATGGTCTGGTTGACAAGGGTGGTGTTTGGTCTAAGGTCAGACTCGATGATCTCAGAGGTCTTTTCCAGCCTAATTGGTTCTGTGGTTCTGTGATTTTGGGCTTTTCCTGGAAAACTGTGTAAGGGTGCAGTCTGTAGAACAGAATCCTGACAGAGTGTGAGATCTCTGTGAGTCTGAGGGAGCAGTGTCTCTCTTGACTCACTTCTGCTTGCTTCTTTCTGCTCCACAGTGTGTGTTTTTCCACAAAGATAGTATCAAGTGTTTGGAAGGGAGCAGCCCAAGCACCAAGTCCCAGCCCTGCCGACACAGGGAGCCAGGGAGAGTGCAGACACAGCAAGAATTGGGTAAGTGCCTGCGTGCCTGTGTGACAAAAAGCTGAAGCACGTGTTGCCACTTGTTGGAAGCATGGGAATCCTGGGAATATCTGCATGGCCGTGTTCCCAAGGTGTTTGGTGTGAGCTGATGCAGTTTTCAGTGACACTGTGCTGCAGAGGCAGCAGCTGGAGGGTGCTGTTGCCATAGGAAAGACTGGCAGGTTCCGAAGAAGAAGGAGCAGGGGAAGTCTGATCTCTTGAGTGAGTCAGTCAGTCCTCAGGAAAACTTACTGTGCTGGCTATTTTGACCTACCCTGGCCTGGGATCTTGCAGATCATCCCTCTTTGGTAGAGGGACAATTGTTTTAATGACATACAGCCTTTGTTTTCCCAGTGCCTGTTTCTAAAAATAAGTGCTTTTTCTTCTCTTAATCCTCTCTTAGCCATTTGGGGTCACCATTTTAGTTTCCAGCTACACCTGGGCTTTTGTTTTCTGTTGTGAAGGAGCAGAGACTGGATTTAACCTTCAGTTATCCCTGGAGAAGCTGCTGTAGTAGGAAGTGAGCCTATGGTTTTGGAGCTGTGCCACAGGAGGACAGCTGAGCAGTAATGTGGTGTGGTAGCACCACAGTTTGGCATTTGGCAGTATAAATTTGAATTAGCTGCAACAGAGACGCAGTGACATCTGTTGGATTCACTGCATGGTTATCTGAACCCTCACCCCCACCTGCTCCTCATCCATGACACATCCCCCAATTCCTGCATGATGAAGCCCTTATTGCAGCTGTGCCCCATGAGCTAACAGTGGGCAGCTGCAGAGGTCCTGCTGCCTTCCAGTGGACAGGAGTTCTGCTGGAAAGGTCTCCTCCTCTGCAATATGTGCTGCCTTTCTCCCAGCTTGTGCTTGTCGTTCTCTGTTTAAGTGAACCTCCAGGCAGGTCCAGTCCATATTCAGTTCCCTCTCTAAACGTCCGTCAGTGTGGGTGAGAAAGTGTTTCTGCAGGGAGGAGCCAGGCAGGAGGCAGCAGGATATTCCCCCACCTGCCAGGGAGCTGAGCTGTTGGCATTTATGGAGTTTGCACAGGAATGTTTAAGGGACTTTCTGTCCCCGTATGAGGCCCTGAGAGCCTGCTTGCTGCAGCTCAGTTTAGGAGCAAATGTCTGAAAGTGGATCTTGTTTTGGATTGTTTGGAGTTGGTGCAGACACAGGCTAAGGTCGACATGACTGCTTGGTGCTCAGGGAACAGGGAGTCATCGTCCTTCCTCAGTGGCAATCCCCCTCTCTCTGGGCATGCTGCTTGCAGCAAATGCAGTTGAGGGCAAAGCACAGCTTACTCTCCTGCCTTATCCAGAGGTTCAGGCTGAAACACTGCTGGGAAAACCTCAAAATGTCAAAAATACGGCAACATTGCAGACCCTAAAACCTAAACTCGCAGCTGGAGCTGTGGTAGCTGCTGCTTTGCTGGAGCTCTCCAAGTGATTTCCAGAGTTTTAAAGCACATCTTTCCCCCAGTTTTTGCTTAGTACTACATTGCTTGGTGGGGGGTGAGTATTTTTTTAACAAGTCAGCCTGAGATGGATTTCCAGGTGTGGAACACTGTCAGTTGTTTGACTTTTGCACCAAAAACCTCCAGGGAAAATAGGTGAAAGTAGTATCAGGACACTAATAATAGGAAGTATTCCTAGCTAATCCCCAGCAACTAGTGCAGGTTTCAGGAGAAATATATGGGAGCATAGTTTCAGAAGGAACCATGAGATTTCAGGAGAGATCAAAAGATTAAAAGCTTTTTGATGGTGAAATACAGCAACGCTCTGGTCCCTTGAATTTCTTTGGTGAAGTGGGAAATGAATGGATTTAGTACTTACCCCTGTTTAAAACTGTCATTTTGAAGGATGACTTCAGTAATTGTTTTGCCTAACAGCAAATGATGACATCCTCTCCAATGTATGTTTAAGAGCAGCTAATGATGAGAGGATTTGAGCACTTTAATGGATTTGAATATCCTTTTGCCCTTAAATTTAATTGGTCAATTTTTCTTTAACAGAAATGGAATCATTCACGTTAGTCAGCTGGATAGGAAAGTGTCACCTAAGGGAGAAAGATTAAAAATAATTCAAAATTATGATATTGAGGCCATGTTTACTGTTTTATTGGCAGGATTTGCTTTTCAATTTAAATTCACAAACAGACAAGTTATTTACAAAAGGCATTTACTCCAAAAGTAGGTGCAACCACATATTTTAAAACAAGAAGCATTTGCCATCACAATAGAAAAGATTTGATTTCAATACACAGAAGTCCACAATATCTTATGTGTAGTTGAAATGAGTAGGTATCACTGCTACTGTCACCTGCTTTGTCATGATTCTTAGTTAAGAAACACCCAAACTGGATTTGCACAAAACCAGAACAGTAAGAGGAGCACAAGGGGGAAGGCAATGCAGAATTCATCTGGAGCTGTTGCATCACATTTGAGCTGTCAATAAGCTGCTCAGCTCAACCAGAGACTGTCTTGCTGAAGCCTGTCTTGCTCCCTGATGGACAGATCGTCTCCTTGGTGTTCTGGCGTCACTTGTACTTCATTGTGAAGGTGCACACAGGCTTGGGAAGATGTCTGGGCCTGGTTCAGCAAGCTGGATTTTTTTCCCACTGACTGTGGTAGTTTTATATAGGTCCCACTGACAGACAAGATGAAACACGTGGAATTCCATCTGGACATCAGGGAGCACTTTTACACTGTGGGGGCTGTTGAACACTGGTACTGGTGGTCCAGGGAGGTTGTGGCATCCCCTTCCCTGCAGTCAGTCAAAGCCCAGGTGGACACAATCCTGGGAAACCTGTTCTAGCTGACCCTGCTTGAGCAAAGGGGTGGGCTAGACAATGTGGAGATGTTATTCCACACCCCTGTGATTTTGTGGTTGATTCTGTGGCGAGCTCAGCCTCTCAACGCAGCAGAAGGTGGTCTGAGGGTGCCTGGAGGTGAGGGAAGGGGACAGGTCCCTTCCATATGTGTCTGTGCCATTTCCAAATACGTAACAGAGCAACACTCTCCATAAAACTACAGAGTGGGTGTTGATAAAACATTCTTAAAGAAGGTGTCACAGGAAGAGACTTGAGGTTTTCACTAGACTGTGAAGCAGATTTTAACTTTGTAGAGCATGTGCCTTTCATGAGAGCACGCTGTACATTGCACGAGAGAAAGCTGATGGTCTGTAGACTTCAAGGAGCTTTGTGATGAGGGGAAATCTGAGAGGTTAAAGAGTGACAGCCAAATGGGCTTTTTTTTGCCTTCCTTCCTCTCTTGAGCAGAAGGAAAAGGACATCAAATAGCTTAAAGGTACAAATGATAAGATCAAAGGGGTTAAGAGGTTTCTCTTAAGAAACAGAGAAGCATCACTGCTAGGATCAGCATTCAACTCTTCCACTGTTGTAATACGCTCTAATGCATTCATGGACTTTTTCTTTAGTTCTTCTTAAACAACTCTAAAATGAGTGTCTGCATCTCAAATTTACGGATGGCTGAGGTGAAGCACAGCATCAGTTCGAGAGGATTATCCAACAGCCCAGTGAGAAGAGTTCTGATGGGAATGCAGAGTAGGCTGCTTTTTGAGGGATCTCACCGATGGTGGATACTCCCACAGACAAGGGGGAAGGTTCTGAGAAGACATTATTTCCTCTTTACCCCCTCTCCAAAACAGGTGAGATTAGAACTGCAGAAAATTTATTTCAGTTTTATGCAGTCCACCTCCTCTGTGACTGGCATTGCATTTGTTCTGAGGTCCAAATCTGTGCTAGATTTGCTTCCGTTGTAGGTTGATCTCCATCTGAGCAACATGATCTTCTTGAAGTACTTCATGGTGTTGTTTTTCACAGTCACAAAACACATGGTGTTTATCATGCTGTTACTCATGGCAATGCACTCCACTATGTAAAAGGCAGTGAGGTAATGCTTCTCTTTCACAAAGATGGCGGGGAAGAAGTCCCGGACAATTGAAAAGCCATAAAAAGGAGCCCAGCAGAGAACATAGGCAGTCAGGATGCACATCAGGACCATGACAGTTTTCCTTCTGCATCGAAGCCTCTTTCTGATCTGTTCCGTCTGAAATCCTGGGACTGTTTTAAACCAAAGCTCCCGAGAGATCCTGGCATAGCACAAGGTCATCGTGATCACAGGTGTCACAAATTCAATGCCAAAGATGAAGAGGAAATACGATTTATAGTAGATCTGGTGGTCAACTGGCCAAATTTGACCACAGAAAATTTTCTGCTGGTTCTTTACTGTAAATAACACCGTTTCAGTAGCAAAGTATGCAGATGGGATAGCTAAAAGTATGGAGACAATCCAGACCAAGGCGATGAGGAAGGTCGCTGTTTGGTAATTCATGCGTGGTTTCAGCGGGTGAACAATGGCCAGATACCTAGAAAAGACAAGTACATTCAAAATGAGGTCTGAAAACGCTGTTAGTCAGAACACACTTCAGAAGACAAGGGGACAGAATTGGGCAGGAGGAAATTGCTTTCATTCCTAAGGGGAGAGCCTGAACATATTTGTCTGTAAGAACAGCTTACAGCTTTGAAGTAGGAACCTGGAGCTGAGTTACAATTTTATATAACAACTTCTCCTTTTTTAACAGGAGTGAGAGTTTGAAATATGAAGTAATATACACCTAGTCAGGTTCAAGGAAGAAAAGACAAACATGTAGAAAAGTTTTCCCTAGGCAGAGCTCTACTTAAATATGCTTTTTTTTACAAATAGGTCAAATATACATCTTATTTCCTTGGTTTTTCCATGGGGTGCAAAGAACTGAAGGTGATAATGAATGGTTATAGGTGAGCATGATTTCAAGCTGTCATCAAAAGGATCTGTTTTCTGCCCAAGCAGATCTCTTTTTGTGTGTGTTCTGAAGGTGACTGTTGCTTATTAATCTTAAATATACTGTGTTAAGTAATATGGCAAAGCGGAAAACTTGAGTTAGGTGTTTGCACTCCTTATGACTGTGCAGTTGCAAGTTTGGGGTATTTCTGCTAGAATATTTTTAACAGAGGCACACCAGAGCTTCCAAAACAACCATTTTTAAACCAGAGGATTGTTTCAAAAAGTGGAATTTCTCATTCCTTCAGTCGTTTCCATCTGTATATATTCTATACAAAGACAGCATCCACAGGAGAAATGAATTCTAAAGTAAAATGGAAAGTCAGCAGCACTTTTCACCAGCCAGCTCTTGGAAGCAGATGAATTGTTCATGGCTCTTAATAGCGTGGGGTAGGTGTCAGGGACCAGCAGAATTAGTCAATCTCATTGTGGAGCTGATAAATGGACATTTTTAGCTTTGGTCCTGTGGAAGCAGGTTGTGCGATAATGTATGTGTATGCATTCATAAATATGCATATCTGCTCAACAGAACATTTGGCTGGATGGGGTCAATCTGTCCAAGAGAGTCAGGAGGGAGATTTTGTGGTGGATTTTCCGACTGTCATTGCTTATCACAGTTGGGCTGTTACTGTGGAGTGGTCCTGCAGCACGTGAACTGAATTTAGATGAAACTGCCATGGAAGATGTGCTCCAAAAGTGTAGGTGAAACACACCAAATGCCCATGGGCATTCAGTCTAGGGAACTCAGCTAAATCTGTCCCATTCTCCCCAAATATTTATAGTGTGGACATTGGACCCTTATCACATGTTCTTGCTCTTAAGATCCTCTCCTTTCACATTGTGATATTTTTCTAGTGTAGGTGTGGGCTTGAATATGTGAAATTCTGTTTCATATGAATAGACAGTAATGAAGATGGAGAGCCCCTCCCTGAGGGAAATACTGTGGGGACAGACTTACCCTCTTTACACAGGTGATTCCTTTTTAAATGATCTAAACATGAGAAGACTTTTGTTAGAGCCTGTTCTTTACAGAGGCTGAAATCAACAACCCACATGACATAACCAACATGGAATAGGTGATTGTTAAACAAATGAGGTTTCTCTCTGTTTACCAAGTCAAAAGCTCAAAAAAAAAAAAAAAAAAGGGCAGCGAAACCAAAAACAGTGTGTTCTTACAACAAGTTTCAGTGATTAATCTTTTCCAGGGTTGTTTTTAAAGATGTGTAGGGAGATATGCTAGAAATCTGATTTCTTAGCAGACATAAGGGCTCCATGACCCATGTTACTTCATCAACCTGGGATGCATTAGCAGAGCGTTCCAAGAAAACTTTGTAGAAGTTGAAAAAGTGGTAGAAAATGGTAATACGTGTACGATAGTGTTTAGAAGATTTACCCTGAGTCCTCAGCTGCTGTTGAAAGGATAATTTGTTAGATGCTTATTAAGGATTTGTTTCATAGGAGCTGATTGTCACCTCGCCCACACCAGGCAAAACATCTCTGAACTTCCCCAGAGTCTTTCCCCAGAGTTCTCCTGACGTCAGAACAGCTGAATCAGCCACACCCGAGCTGTATCTGTACAGCCATCGGCGGGGTTAACTGCTCCTGAGCTGTCTTTTGGATCAGGTACCAAAAACTGCGCGGCATTAGACTAGAGCATGGAATGGCACATGAGAGAAACTGAGGAAAAAAGAGAAGGAAGGGTGGGAAGTCAGTGTGTAAATGCAGCAGGTCTGCAGAGATGTATGTTGTGTTTGTACACAAGGGCTTGTGGTGATGGCCTTTCTGTAGAGAGTTTACTGAGTGGGCCTCTATCTTTCTGTGAGTTAGTGCCTGGGTCTGTTGGAGTCTGTGGTGTGTGAGGCTGAGAGAGGAGGAATCATAAGAAAGAATACAACTAAATTACATTGTTAAACTTCCTGGAGTAAGAGACAGGCAGTCTCTCAGGACTGCAGCATACTTGGGGAAAAACTGCTTCGCTGAAGGGGTGGTCAGGTAGTGGAACAAGCTGCCCAGGGAGTAGTTAAAAAACCGTGTGGATGTGGCGCTTGAGGACGTGGTTTTGTGGTGAATGTGGCTGGGAATGTCTGGCCACCTCGTAGTGTAGTCACAGCACCCCACTTACCTGTCAACAGCTATAGCCAGGAGAGCATTGGTAGAAACGTAGATGGAGACAGTGCGTAGGTAGTTGACCGAGGCACAGAGGACGTGGCCGTGCTCCCAGGACAGCTGCCGCACCACGTAATAGTCCATCTCGAAGGGGCAGCACACGATGGCCACGATGAAGTCCGAGATGGCCAGGTTGGCAATCAGCAGGTTGGTGAGGTTTCGCAGCTTCTTGTAGCGGGCGAGGGCAGCAATGAAGATCAAGTTGCCGATGCCACAGACCAGCATGATGCCAACCAGAGCCACCCCGATCACGATCTTGGCCGTGAAGAAAGTGCGGGTTTTGGTCATGTCATCTTCGCTGTCCAGGGGCAGGTCGTAGTCGCTGTAAGTGAAATTGAAAGGGATGGAGAAGTTTTGCAAGGAGGTGAAATCCCCATCGTGGAGGTTGTAGATTGCAGCAAAGTTGAGGTGGGTGGTAGCGTTTGGGTTACGCTCAGCTTGCTCTGTGGCCATGTCTGTCTCCTTGTGACACACGTGGCTTGGCTGGCCCTTGGAGTCGTGTTTGACTTGCCCACCGTGTCAGGGCATGAGGGTGGCAGGCAGGAGACCTCATCCAAAGTTTCCTTCTGAGCAGTGAATCACCTTGTCTTTGTCCCCAGAAGACTACAGAGCAACAGCCTCATTTCTCTCCTTCTGTGGGAACAAAAAGAGGAAAATGTTTTCTGAAAGGAAATGACGGCAGAAAGTGCTATTGAAGGAAAGCAATAGCCCCCTTATTGCCCCACAGCTCTATTGCTGCCTGTGCATGGTGGGAAGAAATACTCTGTGAAGGGATGCTTTTGTTCTAGTAAAAAAAATGCCTTGAGTTGCGTCATACACTGGTTGTTAGAGCAGCAGTTTTATTTACCAACAATGAAATTTTCAGCATGCAGTGAAATGAAAATACAGGGAGAGTGTAAAATCCAGTTTAAACCTCCACCAGCCTTCAAGCTTATGGTCCTGTCTTCCTTGTGCAAGGTAAAAGAAACTAAAATGACACCTCAATGCACTATAAAGCATCTGATGTGCCTTTTGGACAAAATTCGTGCTTTATTCCAAATGTCTCAGCATTGCGGTAGGTGAGAATGAAAACAGAACTCACGTCCTGGCTTGTAAATACGTTCCTTAATTAAGAGTTGCAAAGACCTGAGAAAATAGTGAAGCCAGCACTTTCCTTTTGGCAGCCATTAATTGAGTGTGGGGACCAAATTTTCAGCCAGCATAATCCCTTATTGCTTCTGTCAAACAGGTGAAGCTCTGCCAATTTGCAGAGACAAGATTTTGTCCAGTGAGCCAGCTTGTAGGGCTTCACTGTGAAGGCAAATCTGCCTTTCACAGGGAGATTGCTCCCACAAACAGGCTCTCCAGGTGAAAGGGAAAATCTTCCTTTAGCAAGACAGAGTGTCTTGAATTTTTGGATGCTGGGGAGGAGCGGGGTCGCTCCCTGGTACTGCTGGTCGTGCCAAATATTACAAAATTATTTATTTTTCCACACAGAGGGGAAAAACCAAACCCTCATCTAACCCCTAATTTTCCTTCTCTGTATCAAAATGCTGAGGGGGCTGTCTTCTAGCATCTTCCCATGCCCCGTCTAGGAATCCTCACACCTGACTCCCGGCAGTCAGGACAGTCCCACCCCATCCCAGCAGAGGTTTGGGGGCATTGCTGCTTTTTCTGCATTCAGGCAGCAGGTATTCGGGGTGTCAAATGCTTTTGAACAATAGCGGTCGTGGCTACAAAGGACAGTCTCTGCTGTTCCCTTCTTTCCCTGGAACCACCCTCAGCCCCTGATGTACCGACACACAAAAAATTTCTAAGAGAAACTCTCCTGGACAACTTTGGTCTCCACGTTGCTCTTCAAACCGAGAGTAGCAGAAGAAGAGAATAACAAAAAGCCAAAGCCTGAAACTAAGTAACATTTCCGACAAGGGACCGCTTTAGGAAACGCGAACAGTCATTTAAGAGATGTGCTAAACAAACACTCGGATGCAAAATCTGTCTCTCTCTTGGTCTAAGCAAGGCGCATTATCTGTTTCAGACAGGTTTTTGATGAAAATACCAAGAGATCTATAAAACAAATACAGACAACAGAACCCACCCACAAAGTGACATATCGCTATCAGCAAAGTGTACCTGCATTTGCTCTCATCTCCTTGGAGGTCTCGGGTGCCCTGGGGAGACCCTCCAGGTCTCTCCCCTCTCCACGTGTGCTGCTGTCACCGGCGCAGAGGAAGGACCACTGGAAGCAGCCCGAGGGCTCCGCTGAGCGCTCATTTCTCTCCCGAGCAGGTTCGCCCCGAGCTCAGGGGAGGATGGCTCCGCTGCCTCTGTGCCTGCATCTAAAGCCTTGGCTCAGTGGGAGGCACCTCGGAGCTGCCCCTGCGCTTCTGATTTTAAAGAGGCAGCGCGATCCGCAGACAATAGAGCGTGCCACTTTTGGGGTTTCTCTGCCTTAAGCCCCCCGAATGCAGGGAATTGGCGTGGAATTGCCATCCTGAGCATGGAAGGTGTAAAGCCCTGTCTGCACTTGCTCTCCGGGCAGCAGCTGCCTGCACCTGATGTGACACAGAGGCAAAATACAAACCTCCCAGCGGAGAGGAGGGGGGAGGAAGGAGGGCGATCTGCTTTCCCAGGGACCTTCCTCTGTGGATCTCCCTCCGGCTATTGTCTTTAGGACTGCAGCTGCAGCAGCTCCTGCAGAAGGAGAGTCAAATGGTGAATGGCTGTAAATCAGAGGACCCCTGACAGCTTTCCTTGCCCTCTCATGGAATTACTCAGAGCAGGAAAGTGGCAGTGAATCCTTAAGGACTTGGCGTCCTTTGCTAATGCTGCCTCTTCACAGCCCTAAAGCGCGTGCATCCCAGGGAGCAGTTTTTATTGTTTTCCAGTTCTCCAGAAGGAAAGGAAACACACAGCAGGTGCCCTGTCCTCTTCTTCACCTCCAGACTTAGTCACATTAGCTGACATTTTCCAAGGTGCACAGTTGGGACACACTGTCTAGTCCCCAGCAGATTAAGACTGTCACAGTGTGTAGAGGGTCATGAAAAGTGTAGAAAGTTTGCAGAAAACTTAAACCTTGTGTCCTGAAATGCACACTCACAAGGCTGGGGTCTTGTGAGCAAGTGGGCACTTGTCTCTGGACGGAAGAGGTAAGGAAAGAAATCTGTTAATATTAAATGTGTTTGGGGTAAAAAGGGGAAATTCAGTGGCATTTCATCCAGAAAGCTTGAGGAAGGACAGAGTCCTCACTGTTGGGAGCCAGCAGCAAGACAGCATTAAGAATTTCACACCAAATACTTTGCTTGGCTTTTTTTTGAACCATCAGTGTAATAGATGAAAAGCCAGAAAAGGGTTTTTTTAATGTCCTGAAAGGGTACCACCAGATGAACAATGAGGAAATCATATCCACACTCTGAATTCTGTCACAAAAAAAATGTAAATAGAGTAAGCATAGAGAGAGGCAAAAGGAACTTAAGGTGTACATCACAACCACATCAAAAAGATCCCTAAAGTGGGCCACATAAACCTTAAATGTCCCTGAAGAAAAGGCAGTACTCTAAAGGGAGCTTTACAATCAGAACGTCCATGATCTCTTTAAGACTTTGTTCAACTGTCTCACAGGAAGTTATCTAGAGAGTTAATCAAGCAGCATGATATCCAAATATTTATATTCCTTTAGGCCAAAACTTCATGTGCTGGAGAACTGTCTCTCTCCATTGACTCAAGGCAAGTTGGCATCAGAACCCTGATAGCTACTACCCCTCCAGATGTGCTCAGTGAGGAGCTTCTGCGCAGTAGGAGTTCGTCTCCCGTGCTCCGAGGAATTGCACTGTAAGTATAGAGCTGTTTCTCAGGAAACACCAGTACTATTGTGAAATGTTGTGATTTGCATGTGCTGTGCAAGGCAGTGCTTTGTAGTTGTTGACTGGCAGTCGAATAGAGAATGAAACCAGCGGTGCTGGAGGTGCCCTTAATGGCCACGACGGGCAGAGTGAAAGTCCAGACGTGGGTCTAGAAGCCTCAATAACTGTCCCAGAAACCTGCCTTGCTGCAACAAGGGCTGGGGTAGTAGTGGAAGGGCTCTAAAGCTGTGGGGTATATGCAGGAGGTGTATGCACATGATTGTGAAATAGGATTTCTACCTGGGGCAAGGTTTCTCCTTAATAATGTTTATTGGAAATTCCCTGATGGTGTCACAACATTTAACACAGTGCCACGAGGCGTTTCCTGAGACCGGTGTTACCAGTGTGACAAAGTCAGGCTGAGAAAGTTTTTAGTGCCAACTTCTCTATCATGTAAACAGTTTGCAATTCCTGTTTATTTGTTTTTGTCACTACTGTGCTCACAGTTTGTACAGGGAAGTTATTTGGAGGCATAGTGTTGCAAAAACAATTGCAATGTGAAGTGCATATTTTGAGACTTTCAAATCATGAATTTCTAAACCCACCATTTTCCCTGGGAACAGACCTAAGGACTCTGGGCCTTTGTTTCAAAACAGCCAACTCACCAGCTACTGTCTAATTTTTCCTAATCGCTAAATAAATTGGACTCTGAGTGAGGTAATTAATCCTAGGGAGCTGGCCTAAGCTTTGCTTAAAGTATAGCTGGGGTTTTACAAAGGTTGCTAATACAAATGAGTTGGTGAAGTGGGACAAAGCACCAGATCTCCTGTGATTTTTCTGGGAAAACAAGCAAAAGGTGCCAGCACACAGGAGTTACAACCATGTGTGTTTCTGCTCAGAATTCCCACCAGACCTTCAGCTCAGGGGCTTTACTCAATCCGAGAGTGGGTAGCTGACATTAGTGTTTGACAGAACACGACAATTGCCTGCAGGAAGAGTTAGGTGCATGTTTTTTAATACATGGAATTATGCCTTCTGGTACAAGAGGAAAGTGACTTTTGGATAGAGTTTGGCAAAAATGTGCACGCAGGAGTAATCCCATCCTACTCGGCTGTTCCAGTGGTGACTTGGGATGTGGAAAGGTCCTGGGAAGGAGGGAGTGGAGAAGTGTTTGTTACTGGATTATGCTATCATGTTGCTTTCCTCTTGCCACCTTTTTCTGCTTCCTTGCTGAGTGTATCACCTTGTGGCTTGGGAAAAGGGACAAGGCATCTGAAGGAGCAGCAGACTGGCAGTCAACAACCACAGTGACACTGTGCCAAGATGGTTGTCAGCACTGTTGGAGCAGCAGATGTGGCGCTTTCATCCAACAAGGTCTTTTCCTCTCAGAGCTGCACAGGTTTCTGTGGACAGGGGCATTCAGGTGTCTCTCACAGATGAATGACACAAGGTTTAGCTGAGCTGCCCAGAGCTCACTTCATGTGCAAGGTCACCCAGAGGCAATCAACAACTCTTTTCCAAGTAGAAGCTCCTTTGTTTTCACTTGTCTGGTTTTTTCCCCTCTCTTTAATTCTCTGATAGTGTCTGCTTCCTGTTTTCTTCCTCCTTGTTCATCCTTTTGTGATTGTGTAAGAAAATGGTATTTTGGTCAGTTCAGCTTATTATGGCAATCTTCTGTGAGGAGCGCCCCCTGCCCTCCCCAAGAGTCTATGAAATATGTAGGAATAGCTCTAAGAAGCTGATGTTCCTGACTGACACTTGTCACCCTCACTGGAGAAGCAAAAGTGACAGTATTTGGGGCAGGGGAGGAAGCAAGGACCAGCCCAGGGACTGTGTGTGTTTTGATGCCACAGTAGATGACATGAATGACCATAAGAAGAACATTTCAGTCTTTAAACATTTAACATTTTGTTGAATTATTAACTATTCTTTTGATTTTTTTCTTTTCTTTTGGATGTGTTTGCTGGGCTTTGTGTGTTTTGTTTTTTTTTTTAAATCTGCCTTCCTTAGAGTAAATGTCTGTTAACACAAACCCTTCACTCGAGCAGAAGGCCCTTGCAAGGTAAATTTTGAGGTCTCAGGATTGTCATCTAATCTGTAGTGTTTTTCCTGGGCTGTGTTACATATAGCCAAATAATTTAGGACAACTGCTTTCCTGGCCTATTGGTAAAGAAATTTTGCAATCTAGAGATCATGTCTTTTATATGAGACCATCTAGTGTTTCTTAGCTGGACTGGATAGAATTTTAATGGTCCTACTTTAAATTTCTCCTTTTACTATCTCTGATTGAGATCTGAAGTCTACATTTGGCCTCTTCCTCAAGAATAGGTTTATTCATACCCATATTCATAAGTCTTTGAATTTAGAAACAAAAAGGGGCTTAATATGTCCTATATCTCAGTCAGGCTTGTCATTTCTTTGGATCTTCAGAGACAGCCTTGTTGATTTTGGATCTTACTCAGAGATACACTTAGCGCATCTTGTCTTTCAGGGGGTGCTGTGAGCTGAAGAATGCTTTTGGAAACGAAGCAGCTTTTTAATTGAAGTGTCTCAGTAGGAGATATATCCTTCCAAAAACCTGCCGACTTCTTTGGAGGCCTAAATAGGAAAAGTTGGATGCTGCATTTTAAAAGAAATTAAATTATCATCCATTTCAGCTACAGTCTCAAATTTATGCTCAGTTGTGAGCACTCTCATTTGCTATTCTCTGTTGACAAAGCCCTTTGATTTGTGTTATCATCACTTCAACGTCTTCTTTTTCCTGCTCTTCTTATTCGGTGATCATTACTTCTGTTCATTTGCCACAGACAGAATTCTGCTCCTTCTTTCTCCCCTGTGGAATGTTGTGGTGGGTTTGCCACTGCCATTTGCCATTAGTGATTAAGTATTTCACCATGGCAGGCAGAACGGTTCTGAGAATTTCCCTCTGCAGTTCCCATAATTCCACTTTTAGGTCAAAGACTTCCTCTTTTCCTTATTTTCTACCATCTCAGCATAGACAGGCCAGAGCATGTCAGTGTGAGCACTTTTGCATCCAGCAGTGATTCATGGAGGTCTGGCTGGCTCAGGCACATGGAGAGAGGGATCCTCTCTGTTTCAAGTCCTTGGCTTTTCCCTGTAGCAAGACATGAAGTATTTAAAGCTCATGCCCCATTCTACTGCCGGAAATGGTTTTTGGTGCTTCATTAAAAGTTAATAGTTCTTTTATTTCTCACAAGTTATTTGAGATTTAAAGGACTGTTGGAGTTCACTATCAATCTGAGAAAGAGATTAATATTCTGTGAAAGCCTTATTGCAGATATTAAATATGTTGCTGGTTATTTCTGCACACGCTTGGATTCTAACTCAACAGAATTATGCCTAATGGTAGTTTCATTTGAAGCTACTCAGAGCATGAATCCACAGTCTTGGTGTCAGGATGAGTCATGAAAAGCTGCTGTCACACCTCATTTCTGACTTTTTAAAAAGGCTTTGTGGTTTTTCTGATGTGGTTTCAAAAGTGCAGGGCCTGTCAGGCACCTTCTCCTCGTATTTTTGAACTTCTGAGAGTAGGACTGTAGAAGGGACATAAGATGACAGGCATGTCCATACTCCCCAAGCTCAGTGGAGTGGAAGCAATTCCATTCCAGAAGATGCACATCCATGTTTTGGGATGATGGCTGAGCCCCTCCAGGCACCCCAGGGCTGACTGCTGTCCATGTGACTGGCAGTGTGGTGGAACAGTCTGCGTGTCTGTGGCTCTGTGGGAATACAGGTGATTTGGGGTCAAAAGGAGACAGATGCTGATTTGTCTAAGAGGGACAGCTCAGGGGTGTGGATGTCAGAGCCACGGGCTCAGCATCTCCCTCCCTGGTGTGATGCATAGATGGAGGTAAATACCGTGGAACAGGAATGAAAAAGCCCCCACAAGGAGCAGGGAACCTCTTTGCTGTTTGGTGGTGCTGAGGAGGCAAACCTTCCCTTCTCTCTCCTGGTGATCCTGACAGGAAGGCCATTCTCCTGGAGCAGTTAGAGATTCACAAGCTGGTTAACCTGTGTAAGTGTGGAATGTGCTGTGCTGCCCCTTGCTCCAGGTATAATTTGGCTTTCATGCCTGTGTGGTGCTGCAAGAGGATCTCAGCTGGCACATTGCAACCCAGGAGCCTGCGGGCACCTTCTGCTCACTACAGTCAATTACAGTCTCTCAAGAGAACTTGTCACTGTACTTTTAGTTAAACATCCTTTTGTTTGATAGTAGGATTGATGAGCAGAATTGGTTTATTTTCAGAAAATTTTGTTGTACCTCGAAAGACCAAAGTGGGGTCACCTTTCTATGGATGGCATCAGCATGGGGTGCTTGGACACCCAAAGAATACAGCACAGCTCACGGGTTCCACCTGAGGGAGGTAAAATTATCTATACTCTCTTCTTTGTCATGTTAGCTGCTGTAATGAATAGCACTGTAGGTGATAATGCACAAAGGCTGAGTGCCTTGCTTGCTGGGATCACAACAAATTAGGACCTCCTGGTTCAAAACAGGAATGACTTGCTTTTCCTGGAATGTACAGGAACAATATAGACAAATTAGAGGCAGAGGGAGAATGTGTCATGGCTACAGCTGTGTGGGAAGGGGCAGCCCTCACTTTCAGGATTGCAAGTCCTTGAGGAATAAAATGCCAACTAAGTTCCAGCCTGTTCTAAGGGAGTTATAAATTGCTTTTGTTTGGTAGACACCAAAATTTGCAAGGAATTGCCCTTTTGAAATCAAACCCCATTAACTGTGAGCATCTTAAAAGGCCCACTGTACAGGAGCTATGACATAGTCCCAAATCTGGCTCAGGAGGAATGAGCTGCTCAGCCCAAACTGGCATCTCTCAGTGTCACGGATGTCATGGTTTAACCCCAGCTAGCCACAAAGCACCATGCAGACACTTGCTCCCAGTGGGATGGGGAGGAGAATCAGAAAAAAAAAAAGCCCCTTTGGGTTGAGATAGCAACAGTTTAATAATTGAGACAAAGAAAAATATAATAACAACAATAGGTAAATAAATCCCAAGAAACAGAATTGCTCGCCAGCTGCTTCCCCAACCCCATCCAGTCCCCAGGCAGTGATCAGCCCCTGCCAGCCAGCCAATTCCTCCCAGTTTATATAATGGGCATGATGTCCTGTGGTACAGAATATCCCTTTGGACAGTTCTGGTCAGCTGTCCTGGTCGTGCTCCCTCTCAGCCTCTTGTGCAGCTCCTTGCTGGCAGAGCATGGGCCATCGAGAAGTCCCTGACTTAGGGTGAGCACCACACAGCAACAACCAAAACATCTGGGTGTTATCAACATTATTCTCATCCTAAATCCAAAATACAGTGCTGTACCAGCTACTGAGATGAAAAGGAGCTCTATCCCAGCCAAAGCCAGGACAATGAATTTCTAAAATGCAATCTCTAGAATTTTTTAGAAAGAAACTTCTCTATTCAGAGGTCACTTGTGTCTCTTGACTACTGATCCCAAAGTAAATTGGTTGGAGCTCAATGTGGAAAATGTCATCCTGTGGCATATAGTGCACAAATGCTGTTTGTGAACCAGGGCCTAATTAAGCTGCTGTGAGAGACCCTTTGCAAGAATCACTGTTCATGTGACTGCAGAGATTGGCAGGGGAGGTCACTCCTTCCAAACTGGGAATTAGCTCCCGGGCTGGGAGATGCAGTAGGGCAGCCTGCTGGTGGACAACCTGCTCGTTCCCACAGTATTCTTCTGAGCAAAATTTTATTGAAATGAGCTTGAAATTTTAAGGCCAGAGTTTTACCAGAAGAAATGTTTAATCTAAGCCCAGCTGGCCTTTTCAAATGAAATTCTTTATTAACCAATTTGTTGTCATTAGCCACCAGGAAATGCACTTGTAAAGACAGTAGATAAAAAATTTGCAGTTTCCCAGTACCACAATTTAGGTAATTCTGCTGCAGGGAGTTCATTTGGAAGAGAAAAGGATGACAGATTGGATATTTGAATACCATTCAGTGGGTTTTTTTAAGGCTCATTTCTCTTTCAGACTTGCTAACGTGCTCTCAAATCATGTCAGGTTCTTTTCTGTCTAGTACCTGAACTACTCCATTATCACTGGAGGTTTCTACTTTACTCTTTTCTTACCTTTTGGTGCTTTTGGAACAAGCTGCATCTCCCAGTTCTGTAGCTCCCTATTGAACCTGACACAGCCTTTAGCCAAAGATAAAGATGATGAAAAGTCACCCCCTCCCTACTACACAGGGACATTAGGCAGTGTCCTTGCTGCCTGGGCAAATGGATTTTCCTGAGCTTTCTGCATTGGTTTCCTCAGCAAAGGAACTTGTTTTGCTTTTGTTCTGTTCATCTGATTAAGAGGTGATTTGCTTAAAGCCTGCAGAAAACTACCCCATGTGTAAACTTATTTCAGCCCACTTTGAGAAAGGCGTCGATGTGATGGTGTGAAGGAGACCTTTGGGAGGCAAGGAGCCTGCTTCTGTCCCCTGCTAAGGAAGGGCAATTCCAAAGCATGCTCTGAAAGTCAAAGGACCAGTGCTGCCCAGAAGACTTCAATTGTCTATTGTCTTCAGGATGTGCCTTTTTTTTGACAGTAAGGCTTGGCATCCTCTAGCTCCTGTACACCTGACTAGAGAGATTCAGTCAGGAAGTCTAACATCAGGCAGAAGGAAGAGTGCCAATCTGCTCCCTGGAATGAAAGCTCCTCCTCAGCTGTGTTTGTACCAGCCATAGGAAAGTCTGCAGATGCAGCTGACAAGGCAGCAGGAGATGGACAAGAAAATACTGAGAACTTTCAGCTCTAACCAATAACAGGTCCTAAAGCCAGTGCCACTTCTTATCCTCGGGGGTCTGTTTACAGCAAAGCCACCCTGAGATAATGTTGATCATTTAAGGGTTGTTGCAGCCGTGCTTCAGAGTTCATTCCTCTACTTGCATTGCTCTGCATTGCTCCAGCATTGTTTTTTTCCTGAAACATTACTTATGTGAAGAGAAATACCAGACTGCTAATGAGCTCTGGAACACAGATCCTCCTGCCTGAGTTTTCAGAACAGTCTCCTGGTTCTCGTGGAGTGTTCTAAGGCTTGAGCCTTGAAGCTGACAGGCAAGAGTCTGAAACAAATTCTGCAGTTAAAATGGCAGGCAGCACAACTTGCTGGCCATTAAAAATAATGCTTTGTGGACTATTGGAAAAGATTTAGTCCAGAAAAGATTAAAAATTAATCACATTGATTGGATGGCCTGGGATTGCTCAGAGATGATAAACATCTCCAGAAAACACACAGGCTCACAAAGGAGTTTCTGCGAAGCTGGGTGGGATAGAGGATGGTGAGAAGAGGCTCTTCTGTTCAAAGAGCTCTGTGGATGCTTCAGCACCCTGATATCTGCTGTAGTTAACTTTATATCGTGGAGTGATGTGTTTGAAACCACATTGAAGCTCTCACTGCCTGTCAATGCCAGCTTCACACAGTGCCTGTCAAAGAAGTGACAAGATCTGTCTTTAAAACACTGATGTGCTTTAGAATTTAAAGTAAAATTTTTTCTACTCTTGTCCAGCAAATATCATTCAATGGATTTCAAGAGTGACTTAGATGTTCTGCATGCGATTACGTGATCAAATGTATAAAGGGAAAAGAACTCCAAAGCCTTGATTGCCCTGCAAGTTTTCAGTACAGGGTCAAAGATTTCAATTTATCTCCTCAAGGTCAAATTTTACTTTTGGTGTGATGGTACATCTTAGTTCCTTACAGATGATTTCCTGGAATGGGTTGGATTTAGGGTTAATAGAGCCTATGGAACTGTATACAAATGGCTGAAAAATTCCACCCCTCCAACGCACATCAAGTATGAATTTCCATCCTTGGTTCAGGGCTCTCTTCCACTTCTGGATGGACCTGAGTTTTTGTCTCAAAAACCACTCTTGCTGAAACATTTGCTTTGAGAACTGTGCTTTGGAAGGGATTATTTGGAGTCTACTCTTTTCAGGCACAAGAAAATTTCAGGTACTTCTCAGTTTCGAAGTAGTTTCTTATCCTCTCTAGTCTGATGTCTACAATGTCTAAGCAAATGTGAAGTCAGATACGTGTGCTGGGTTTAGGAATGGTAATAGAATAGGCAGGTAACAAAACTCTCTGACAGAAGAGTTGTGATGCTTCTAAAGTAATAGTTACTTTTGAGGCAGATATGAGTAAAATCCAAGACTAAATTCTAAAGGAAACTCAGTTAAGCACACTTGATGATGTTGTGATCTGGGATGTAGTTTTGCTGTGAGGCAAAAATTCCTCCCAAATCAATTCCAAAGTCTGCACAACAAGGAGAGGAAGTTTACAAAAATCTGCCACTTTGTCTTTATGTATCCAACATCAGGCCAAGGGCAGGGAACAGAGGCTCAGATGGCCATGCTGTTAGTTCTGCTTTTAGTCTTAGAATTTAAAGGTCACTGAAATTGTATGTCCAGTAATCGTTGGCTTCTCACATGTAAAGTTTGGGACTGGAATTTAAGGAAGAAGTCTTTTTTGAGTTTTTGACTTGGCTGTTGACTTAGCAGGTAGTTGTGGTTGAATTGCACACTTCCTTGCTTTCTCCCTGTGAAATTCAGTGATCATTCCAGTGTCTTCTGAATAACATCTGAATACCTGAAGATGGCAAACACTGCAGAAGCCAGGCCTGTTATTACTGGGATCATGAAGAATGACTGATTACAGCTTCACACTTAACAGGTCCAAACACCTGGAAAATCTTGAGCATTCATCTGACTGCACACTACCCTCCAGCAAATGCTTGGTCTGTTGGTTTGTGCTCACTCACGTTTCACAGCTCTGTTGACAGGAGCTCTGCAGGTGTCTGAGGATGCACAGCTGTCTGCAGCTGTGGAAGCTGCCAGGGTACATGTGTAGTTAAAGGAATATACTCCCCCTGGAAATACAAACAGCCCTTTGGGATTTTCAGAAATGAGCAGGAGTAGCCTCTCAATACGGATTTTGGGAGTGGGAAGTTCCGTCATGGGAAGTTGCTAATTGGAATACAGAACAAATGTTTCCAAGTGTCCAGTGTGGAGCTGTTGTTCTTACATGGCTGGGTACAATGCTTACTAATTTTTCAATGTATTTATTAAATGTTTCTGTGAAAGCTGTAAATGAGAGACCTCATCACAGTCTCAGCTTCTGTGCGAGGGGAAGAGGAGGGGCAGGCACTGATCTCTCCTCTGTAGTGACCAGTGACAGGACCAGAGGGAGTGGCCTGAAGTTGTCTCAGGAGAGGTTTAGAGTAGATATTAGAAAGAGGTTCTTCACCCAGAGGGTGTTTGGGCACTGGAAGCATTTGGACAATGTTCTCAAGCACATGGTATGACTCTTGGGATTGGTTCTGTGCAGGGCCAGGAGTTGGACTCAGTGACTCTTGTGGGTCCCTTCCAGCTCAGGATATTCTGTGATTCTAAATGTCTCAGTACTTTTCCTTCTAAAATTATTTTGCCTGGGATAATAACACACTTTATTCTGTCCTTGAGGTTGAGTTCAGTTCCCAGAATATGCAGAAGCAACTGCTTTTTCTTTTGAAAGACTGTGGAAGGAAATCTGCAGAATCCGTTTTCTTTAATTTCTTCATGGTCCTTCAAAGCTTCAAATTATATTTTTCTATTGAAATAGCCCTTGAAAGAGATTTCTTTATGAACATGATGACTGGCCTCTGCAATCAGTGTAAGTATGTTATGAAACAATGACAAGATGTTTGGAGATTAAATATTGTTCAACCCCTGGTAGCATGGTGAGTTTCTGAGATGCTCTGATGTGAATGCCAGGGATTTGACAACTTACTTCTCAAGCAGTTACTGAAGAAGACAACAAATATGTGAATTCAAAGGCAGGGATGAAGATGTGGCAGAAGCACATACTGGTCTAGCAGGATATTGTTCCCCCACTCAATTCTCCATTACTTTTTGTGAAAAGAGTATTCACCTGTTTTTTTAAAATATTATAGGAATTAAATTAATTAATTGCCTGCAAAAGATCTGTAAGAATAAGAGAACTACAATTGGCCTCAGGAGATAACTGAGCTTAATAGAACTGGTGGCTGGGGACAGATTCTGTTCTGAATTTTACAATTCATATTAATTTGCTCACCATCAGAAACTGCCTTTCCAAAATGTGTTGCTGTGCTTTCACATTGCAGACCTTAATTCATTGTTGGGCTGTCTTTTCCTTTGGGGAAAGACTATTCACAGGGAATAATTTATGTTTAGAGGGGAGATAAAAGGCAAGCCATGCACCTTAATGTTTCATCTTGTGTGCACAGAGCCCCATTTTTACCTGGAGAAGAACTTAAGCTAAAAGCAGTTTCAGACAGCTATTCAATCAATTGAAAAAAAGCGAAGGTAGAATGGCACCTACTGTCAATTTGTGTCTTCAAGGACTGAAGAACAAGCAAAATTTTAGGTGACCATGACAGGCTTTGGTGGAGCCAAGCAACCGAAAAACCTGAACATGTGGAGGAAAATCAGTTGTTTGATTTTGTTGGGAGCAGGTAGAGAGAAAGTTGTTTAATCATCGCTAATATCAAAGAGTGACTTGTCAGCAGATGAATTCCATAGGAGATCAATGTGGACAATTGAAACTTCTGTGTATGAAGGAAATGGGATGGGTAACAGGTCAGGCTGAACACCCCAGAACCCCACTGAGGCAGATGACCTGCAACAGAACTTCTGATGACCTTCAAAATTGCATCAGGAAAGGAATTTTGCTCCTATGGTGCCGATAGCTCTGTTATAGGGATAATGTCTGATGGCACCAAATGGGATGGCTGGATGGCCCAATGCCAAGCTGCTGATTGTAGCTTTTAGTCATGTGGGTTTTTGCCAAGCTCCAAAATGTCAGACGAACCATTTGGGGAACCTAAGAGCATTTGCCTCTTCTCTGTGAGCTATTCCAAGAATTAGAAATATCTGGAGAACAAAAGCATTAAAGTAGCTGGACCTGCTGTTCCCACTTGCAGTGCCCTCTCCGGTGGTTTTGCGAGGGTGTGTTAAAACAGCTGGATCCCATTTGTCCTGGCACCTGCAGTGCATTTACTGCAGCTCCCAGGGATGGTGAACACTTCCCTGGTAGGAGCAGGAGCATTCTGTCCTCAGCTGCTGCTGCAGCTTTTCCTTGAGCGTAATTAAACAGAGTGCAGGCATAGAGAGAATCAGCCTCTAGAGCCGTATTTGCAGAATTAATTTGCAAGATAAGTCAGAAAATTTATAGGATCATTCCAATGTACTGAGAAAAGATTAAGAAAATCCCTGCAATGTTAAAGCAAGCTGCAGTTCTTTCCAAGGGCAAAAGAGATTCTTACAGTGCCTATGTGTGCACCCTGTAAAATTAAGATAATGGTATTTAAAACCTTACCAGTATTTTAGTCTTTTGAATTACTTTACTTCTCTCCAACCTTTATTACCTTCAGTCCTGCAGATTCTGGGATTAACACGCGGTGACTGTGAACATGCAGCGGTGATTAGGAATCTTGTATTTGGGCCTGGCTGATTGTAAGAGCTGGTGTAGAGCTGTGGGAATAAGGGGGATATTCAGTGTTCTGAAGACCTGATCTCCCTTTGCCTCTTTCAGAAAGGAAGGTTAAAATTGTCTTAGTTTCTAGAAGAGATTAAGGTGTGCCTAAATCACAGCTCAGAAGGCTTCATGCAGAAACAGGGATAAACAGCAAATATGACTTGGACTCTTTTGATAGCGTGTTTTTTCTTTTTATGAAGTGCTTCCCATCCTGTTTAGACATGTGGTTGGCCCCTGATGGACATGTCATGATTGCCACTGTGGTTTTCTTGCTGGCATCTGGCTATGCAGCTGTGTCCTTTCCTCCTGGCTGAAAAGCTTGTTGCTCTCCTCCCCTCCTCAACTTCGTCAGCGTTGTGCAGTTATGCTGCAGTTCACTTCAGGCTACACTTGGATCCTTTCAAAGCTGCATCTTGGGAGAGAATATGGTCATTCTTTACACTTTGTCACACAGGCAGAAGCCTATCATGTTGACTTGATGTTGAGTAGTCCCAAGCAGCTGCCTCTTGGTCCTGGTGTCTTAATCTGTATTTGCATTTAGACACTGTTCCCTTCCTGGCTTGGGAACCCAGTTTGAGTAGACACTCCCTTCATTTACAAGGGAAATGCCATGGGAAGGGAAAGCTCCATGAACCTCTTTTCAGTTTGGCATTTACTCCCATAGCCCAGCAGTCCACTTAGCCTAATCAGTCACTCAGCAAAGCTGTGGGTAGAAAGACCACCAATTTTTTGAGATTCAGTCTGTGAAAGTTGCCACAGCACCTGTCTAGATTTGATGGTCTTGGTCATCTCTGTGTTGTTGCATTAAATAATGGATGGTTTTTTGTTGCAGTTTTCTTTCACCGAAGTATGAACAAGTTAAGACTACTTTGAGCACACAACTGGCAGAGAAAGCGTGCCAGTGAAATTTTGCATTGAGAAATTGTGGAAAAAATGTCTCTGGTTAGAAAACAGCAGGACTTTGGGGATGTGTCTGTTATGGGTTCAGGAAAGCTACTGCAAAAGGAGCCTGGTTATGTGGGTTATGTGTTTCCATATAGTTTCAGTTCTTTTAGATGGGCTGAAACATGTTGGAGTCTGGCTAAAAGTGCAGTTCCAAATCATCTCCATTTAGTGTCTTCTGCCAGAAGGGAATTAAACAGAGGCAGAACCAACTTGGGAGCAAAGTCTTTCTGTAGCTCCCGACTGTGCTGAGGCCATGTGTGTTCCTGTGTGCTCTGTCCCAGGGTCAAGAATCCCCCCTCCTTCAGCTCTCCTGGGGATCCCTGAGTTCAGGTCCCCGTGAGGAAACTGGGTCCCTTTGGCTGTGTGAGCTGAGGCATCATGTGGGATGTTTGAATGTGCTGTTGTTTTTCAATGTGAATTTAAGGGGCTTAACCTTCATTCCATTTAAAGTGCCTACGCAGGTCTTCATAAAAAGCCTCAGTCATCTTCCTTAGCAAAAATGTGTGATTTGCTGCCGGGCAATTACACCTTAGCAATATACTGAGGGTGGTGCTTCATTCTGTGAAAATGCTGCTTTGGAGAGCATGTGTCAATGGATGAACTCATTGAACTGCTAATTCACTGAAATATCTTTTATGGCCTATTTGAAACCTGATTTAGGGCATTGTTTGTGAATGGCGCATTTCAGTTTCTGAGAGCCTGGTGCTGTGAATCCATTCCTGTGTCTTCATTCTGCATCCACGTGAGTGCTCCTCGGGAGCGTTCACATCATCACTACAGCCATTTCGTGCAGAATGGATCTTGGAGGATCTTGTGAGTTTTGTTAAATGTAAGATAAACTACTCAGCCTCTGGCTTTGGCTTTCCATTCAGTAATGCACAGCATATGCTAAATGTGCCACTGCTTTAAGTTTAATCTTGGGCACCAACAATACATTAAAGTAGGACAATGAGTCTAAAGTTTGCATTGTTTACTCCTGCTGCAAAAAAAAGAGACAGTTAGTCTCTCTGTTAGTCTGATCTGTGTATTTGCTGCCTCTCCACCTCTTTTCAAAAAGGGTATGTCAAGGGTATTTTTAGAAAACTTCATCAGAGGAAACATTCTGCTTTTTCCTTTTTGAGATAAATCAGTTCAGTGTTTTAGAGCAGCTGCCCTAATAGATTACTGCATGGTTAATCAAAGTTGAGGCTTTCACATTTCAAATCCAGCTGGTTTTGGGCAGGAAATGCTAGTGGGTCACTAAATGCACTTAGCCTGGATGCTTTAAATCAATCCTCTTCTGATTGTGGAGGAAACAGTCTTCAAGTTTGCATTTATCCTGTGTTTGCAGTAGCTTTTCCTGAGACTTTTGAGTTTGCAGAGATTTGCAGTGCTCTCACAAACTGTCCAGCTGTTAGTGGTTTGCAAGGCAGAGGAAAAGGAGCAGATCTTCAGGTGGTACAAAAATGCTGTTGGTTTGCTCAGTTTGCAAAGCTACCCAGTAGTCGGTCTATTCTTACCAAAACATATGGCTTTTACTACTGCTAGGTTCTTGTAAGGTGATTCCTGGAAATATGAACAGTGGAATAGGATTCTGGTTTTCCTCCATCATTCAGGATTTCCCCCAGGAAAACTTTGTATCTTTTAGATAGAAGTTTGTCGCTTATTGCAGCAAAATCTACTAAAAGGAATAAGATTTCAGCTTGTTAGCAAGGAGGGTACAGACTGGACTGCAGCATTCACTAATTTCCAGCCTTTGGGAATAATGAGACTTAGCTTGGTCACCTTCTACCCATGCTTTTTGAGGAGCTAGGTTAACGCTTCTGTTGCTCTGCAGAAATGTTCTCCATCATCTGCCAAAAAAAAAAAGCCAATATTTTGCCAGAACGTCTTGTTTTCCCATGTTTTTACAGCTTGACTTTGCTATGTATTGCTAACCAGTTCCTACTGATCTTGTTGCTGTACAGCTAAAAGCACAGCCTGAAAGCCAGAGATAACAGTACAAATCCTTTCTGGCTTTTCCACATCTGTGATATGAAATGTCATGCTGCTCCCAGTTCAGCTGGTAACGCTTCAAATTATTGGAGTGAG
Organism: Grallaria varia; assembly: GCA_013396735.1. Classification (NCBI taxonomy): domain Eukaryota; kingdom Metazoa; phylum Chordata; class Aves; order Passeriformes; family Formicariidae; genus Grallaria; species Grallaria varia. Next base: position 970,282 of record VWZG01009477.1, read on the forward strand.
AAGCTGTAAAATAGATCCTTGATAATGCATGTGTGTTCATTTAATGGCTATGAGTAGATTAACCTTGATTCAAGAGGGGTGACAACCTTGTCTTGATTTATAACAAGCAGTTACGTTACCAAAGAGATTTAATTTGCGTTGAACATTCTCCTCTATAGATGTATTGTATTGCATTAGCTGCTGTACTCGTAGAAAGATTGTCAGGATTTTTCCAGGTAAACATCAAGTGACCTCCAAATCAGATAGTTGGCTCTATTTAAGTCTCGGCATTTATCTCACATGGGAGCATCTGATATCTGTTTGATAACTGCTCACTGTTTATTTCCTTCAATAAAGGGAAGTTGTACAGATTCAGAAGGCAGTTATTTATATTCAGAGCAATTAAGTTTTGTTAGCACTGTTCTGACCTTGCTCTGAAGAAACCTCATTTGTTGGAAATTCTAACTCCTTGATTACCTAAAATACTGTAGCTACACAAGCAGTATAAAGTTAGATTACATTCTTTTATAGTAAATATTGATGAAAGAGAGCACTGAAACCAGACATCAGCGCTAGTCAGAGGATCTGTTAACACTGAGCTTTGCAAGCACTGGAAGGTACCTGACTGTACTACTGCTGCATAGCAGCTTGGATGCTCAGTCACATCTAATTTTAAGTAGATTTACCATTTTAAAGGCCAGAATAATTTCACTGGACTAAATAGGCTATGCTTTGAAACAAAATGTTATTGCCTGTCTTGCCATATCTTTACAATTGGAAACTGCTTACAGCTCCCATGTTCTCATGCCCTTTTCTTTAATTCTACATGAAGAGTATGTGGAGAGCAATAGCAATAATGGGAGAATATCTTGGGCTCCTGGGATAAGAGATGAGATGCTGTTATTAATCTCTCTTAATAGGTTTATTTTCAAAGCTCTCATTTGTTGAAGTTCACTGAAGGGCCAGTTGCTTTAAAATGGCACGAAACAATTAGGAATGCAATCTTTATTTAAATAGATCACTGGTGATAGAGTATTTCAGTGGTCTGTTCTTACTCCAAAAAGTTATGATACTGATTTTAAAGCCTTACTCAAATTGAAAGGACAAATCAGTGTGTTTAGAGTCTAGCTTTGCGTACTGTTCCATGTTACCTGAAAATAAGATAAAAAAATCAAGCCTGTAGTGGGTATATTTCGTTTCATTTGAGTTACTGGCTGTGCTTCAGACAAGCTTTCATTGCAATTTCCGTCCCTTCTGAACAGCAGTTTCCTTGGAAAGGGGAATTTCAGGTTGCTGATTAGGTTTTAGCGTGACTTTCCACCACCAGACAGACATGGTAGGGCTGAAAATCCGTGCCTGCTGTCTTCTATGAGATGTAGGGAGGAGCAGGAAAAGATTAGCTGGGGAGTTACTGGAAGGTTGTGATTTTGCCCCCAAATTTCCTAAATGCTTGTCAGGATCAGCATGTCAGAGGCTTGTATTTGTGAGTCTGTTGATGGAAGGTCACTAAGGACAAGAGCATCCCTCAATTTCTTGCATGACCACAGAACAGTCCCAATAACACTTATTTCTGACTCCTAAAGTTCTTTAAGCCAGAGTGCATCTGTCCCGAAGGCAAAGGGTTTCTGTTACACAGAGTCATCTCAAACTCTGTACTGGGAACATAGCTGAGCTACTTTTTAACTAGCTGGCTCTGAAATAGGGCCTTTGGGTCTAGGTTCTCCTTATCCATGCTCCAACATAGCTTCCTGAGGATGGCTGGCCAGTATTTGTCTTTCAGTAGTTTAATGCTCAACATTCCAGCTTTCTCCTGACACATCCTTTTCTTTCTCTTTACTGCCATCATATTGGGGTCTCTTTCTTCCTGATCTTCAACTTTTTTGCTCTTCTCTATCTGCCTCACACTTGATACCATCTGTAGAGAAAAGGAAATCTCGGGGAGAGATGTGTGGTGCAGAGATGCAGTGCAGAAAAGTGAATTGGCTTCAATACTTCTCCCTCTGCAGCCTGGTGACCTGGCAGGGGTTGGATTCAGCACGGGGACATCAAGTGACAGCACTGGGTATTGTGGTTGTTGGACACCAGCAGGCAGGGCCAGCCTGAGTTTTCTGAGCCTTCTTGTTTTCTTTGGAAAACACATTTATCTGCAATATAAAAGAGAATACTGAAGCTTGGCTGGATCTTTAGACATGAAGGGCACAAGTCATCCTTACTCTGCAGTTATTTAAGAAGTTTTGGGTTTTACTGGTAATGCCGGTGATTTACAGAACATCACTTTTCAATAGCACTTGTGTTTCCAGTGACTCCGTACACCAGAACAGCAGGAAAGCAGTTCTGTGACTATGGTAATGCTTCAGCTACAAGCTAGAGGTGGAATAAAACTGCAGGCAGGCTGCCTGTTAGAAGGGTTATTTGTATGAACAGCTTTGATAGTATTTTAAAATCTGCTTTTCTTCTGATGTGGAAAATTGTGAAGGATGCGCAGATGGGACCTTTTCACAGCTGGGTGTAGGCACAGCACACTCTGTTAGCATTCCTGGCCCCTGTGCTGAATGCAGAACAGCTCCTGTGTCCTGGGGCAGGGCACAGCTGCAGCTGGGGTGTCTCCTCTGGGCTGGGGCAGTGATGTGCCCTGCAGGAGGAACCTGGGAAGTCCCAGCATCTGGGCCAAGGCAGGGCATGGGTACTTGCGAGGTGATGCTTCTGCACAGCCTCCTGGACAGGGCTCTGTGAGCCTCTCCTAAGCCTTTTTCACTTGGCTCAGCAGAGCATGCAGGCATCTCGTGCTCCAGAGCAGCAATTTTGTGACAAGAGTCACGAAAATAGGAAGAACTTTCTTTGTTCTCTTGCCTGCTATGCATTTGTCTGGTTGCAATCATATATTCCCACCATTCACTTGTTCTGCTGTTTTATAATCAAGATGTTGTTTGAAGCTGACTGGTCTGGTTTGCTTGTGCCTTACGCATGGGAAGCCCAGCAAATTATTACCTGGCTTTGAAACTGATGGGGTAATAAATGTATGCAAAAACAGTTCTTGTGGTCTAAGCTAGTTAATGTTGGAGCACCTGTGATTCCCCAGTATCCCCTGTTTTCTGCTGGGCTGTGTGAATTCGGCTAGGTTGATGGGATATGTCTGGAAGAGGCAGCAATTCAATCTGTAAATAACTTTGTTAATAACACCTTTTCCACGCTTGGCTTCTGTGATTTTGTGTTCACTAGTGCAGTTACTGCTGATGGGATTGCGAGGTGTTGGTAGGAGAAATCCTGCAAATTGAGGGGCAGCAGTAGCATGAGGAGAAGGAGGCAGCAACCACATCAGCATTGCAATTTGGGATGTATGAGTGCTGTTATGTTGGTGGTTTCTCTTGTTTTTCCCTTCCTGCCAAAGCTCCCAGGCCTCTGTTTCAGCATTTTTAACCTGATGTGATTTCCAACTGTGCTGCCAAGTGCATACCCTGCAAAACTAGTGAAGAAATGAATTGCTGGTGTTAGTTTCCTAGTAAAATAAATGATCCTGTGGCTGTAGAAATGTGAGGTGTTTTTGAGTGAGGAAAATATGTGTAACAGTGAAAACTGTGGTAACTCAGTACTACTAAGTTTCAGAAACCATTTTGCCCTGATCAGACAGTAGAAGTTCATTTATCCAGTCGTAAGTTTAAAATAAACAAAATAAAAACCATGCTGGCTGCAATGTCCAAATTGGACTTCTCAGATAATTATTCTGAAAATTGTCTAAAAGCTGAAGTTTTCTGACTGAGATACACTTAATTATATGAAAATGCATTATTTAGTAGGTAGTCCGAGAGTTTATTTGCCATTCCTCTTGTCTCCAAAGAATTGTGCAGAAGAGACAAGCTAGTACCCAATGTTTACTCCTCTTTAATCCATATAGATGTTGTATATTGGTGGTGAGTAATTTGTTTTCATACAGAAAACATCCAAAATGAATGGATCATCACACTAATTTGTGCTCATAATAAAGCAGCAACCGAGACACATTTTTTCATGGCATCATCTAAGTGCTCCTCTGCTTTCACTTATCTGCTCCTCCAGCTCTAAGAGAACTTTCCAAGCATTTGAGCTAATCTAGAGTGTGCATTTTGACAAAGGGATGACACACAGTGTCTTTTGTGTCTGCCAAACACATCACATGTTGGCACACTTTTGTCAGGCAAGTCCCCTCTAACATGCCCAGAAGCTGCTTCCCAGATAGGGAGTGGTCCTGGATGGTGCAGTGCACTCTGCATGTGCTCAGCTCTTGGCAGTCGTTGCAGCCTTGCCAAGGACAGGTTTATGATGTTCTTCCTTGCTGAAAACTTCATGGGGAAACAAGGTGGGGTTTCCAGCGTGTTCAAACAATCAAAATGTAGAATTTCTTATGCATATGGTAACGTGACTGTTTTTCCCAGTAAGGCTGAATTTCAGCATTTTGTGTCCCCCCCCCCAGTCCGCTCCCCTGTAATGCACTGATTGCTGTTATCACTTGTGCTTGCCACGGTGGGCAAGGATATGAATAACTATAACCTGTGCTTTTGGAAAAGATAATCTGTTTATCTCCAAGGCCAGAAGAGCAGCTTAAATGTTTGCATAATCTGATGTTCAATAACAGAGAGCCTTGAAGTTATGTCTGTGCCAGACTAATTGGGATTTGTGTTTTGGGATTTGTGTATACTATGCATGCAGGCATTGGGATGGAGAGCCCTTTAATGAGGGAGACTAGGAGGAATTGCTGAGTGAAATGAGGATTTTCCAAACAGCACAGGTTGCCTTTCTGCACATTTGGTCTTAAAAACAATTTTCTTTTTTCTTAGGTAGGATGAGAGTAAAGAAAGAGTTCTCAGCCCTGAGGAAAGTTTTCTTCCTAGGAATGCCTTTCCTGTGCTAGGAAAATTCAGTGGCACTACATCATTTTTGATGACTTTCTAATCACTAGCAGGATTTTGATTTTAAAACTTAGTACTTTCGGTGCTACAGGCAATTTTAATTTTTTTTTTAGTTCTTCCCACAGTTGTTTTTCTCTTCAATCCCTGCCTTGTATTGTAACTGATGAGGATAGATTGGAAGGAGAGTCTTCCAAGCTTTTGTCTGTTATTTTACGGTGCTTGCATGCAACACACTGAAGCACCCTAATCTGAAACTCTTACAATGTGGAATGATTAAGGCTGGAATGATGCATGTGCTTCATTGTAACTGTCGCGCTATTTCCAAGAATTTCAATCTTGACATCCTTTTATTGTGAATGATATAATGCAGTTACTTTGAATGTGTAATTAATGCCCTTTTATCATCATGGCAAAGAGTTGCCCCAGAATGACGGTGAGAAGATTTAAGGTTGTTTTATTGAATATTTTTTGTCTTCTCTTTAATTCATGACTGTGAAATGCACATGAGCTGCAGGAGCAGTTGCCTCCTGCATGTAGACGAAGGCAGTTTATGCCCTCTGCTCAGCTCATGAAGTTTTTAGACTCAATGTGAAGGATAAATGCTGGGTCAAGGTGGGAAGGCAAGACGAAAATAGGAACAAAGCTAAAAAAAATGCAGGTCGTTTCAATTCATACAGTAGTTCAATTTCTCAGCAGGCATTTTTATTCACAACACTGCAGGGTTTTTGACAGCCTGGAGTTCTTTGCACAAGAGAAGTCTGGGTTATAGCTCAACAAACCTGTTACTGTAAAGCAGATCCAGGGAGTCCTACTCTTTTGCTAAAGTCTTTCTGTGCCATCCATATGTGCTAGAAACTCACCTGGATAAATTCTGTGCAGAAAAAACAGGGGCAAAGCCTGGTTTTGAACCCTTCAGCTACTTTGTGAGAGATGAGTCATGATCATTTAGGGGGTTGTGCTGAAGAAAGCTGCACGGGGTTTTTTTGGTGTGTGTGGCCGTGGCAGGCCATGTGAACATGTGTTTTCATGTGTTTGGGTTTTTTCACTGAATGTAAAAAAGCCCCTCAGGGCAGGAGCTGCTCAGGGGCAGAGGCAGGAAGGCTGGTGGTTTCTGGGAAGCACCCCCAGGATGGGGCAGTAAAGGTGTGCACATTTCAGGAATTTCTAAAATGATGAATGAACGTGGCAAACTTTAGTGCATTGCACAGTGTCAATTAGCCAGCCTAGTATTTTTTCTCCCATGAATTATCTGTTTTTGCTTTATCACTCAGGTGTGCTGCTCGATCATCTAATTACCTAGTAAGATGCCAGTTACTAGCAATGCTACAGCAGACCTTTAAAAGTCAATTTGACATGCCTTTTCCCCACTGTAAACATTAATTATTGACATTGTGTTTCTCAGTAACACCTCCACTGTCTCAGTGACAGCAGTGCAACTCACCGGTTCGATATTTCTGTTGTGTCCATACAGGAAAACCACCGGAGAAGGCAACCTGTTATTTTAAAACCAGCACCAAGGAGTTCCTGCTGTGTGCATGTGGAGTTAGAGCAGGAACGCTGCGAAGAGCAACCCAACTGAAGGCAGGTCCGCCAATGCCCAGAAGTCACTCAAGAAACAGTGGTGGGAAGCACTTAAACAACAGACTTTGCAGGCAGGATTGTTGGCATACCCTTTGAAAAGAAGGTAAGCCTGTTTGGTTGTTGGGGGATTTTCCCCCTTTAATTATAAGCAAATAATGTATTGTGGTCTGAATTGTCTTTATTTGCAGTGAAAAATGCAAGCATGTTGTCTAAGGAGTAATGATGTGGTTCAATGATGTGTTCGTGCTGTTCTATAAAAAATTGCTTATAAAGTGATAAAAAAATTACAATTTCCAGTTTTTTTAGTCCAAAACACTTGTTGCTTCTCATTTACTGGAGGTTTCTAAAAGTGTGAGTGTTCTCTACATGCTATACTGAAATCTACTGCAACAGAAATGTTTTTTCCCCCATTACTTTGTAATTGCTTTGTAATTACTGTGTAATTAAAGTAGCAGCACTCTTCAATCTGTTTGACATCAGCCATGTATTTTAAAGGCTGAGAATATTGAAAGGGGGAAATCTGTGAGGTGTTTGTCAAAGGAGCACCAGTAAAACTTTTGATTCAACCTCATTTCAGCCAATGTGAATCACTGCAAGTAATGCATATAGAGATATAAAAATGGTTATGAGAAATGTTCTCAGGCTTTATTTGTACATCAAAAGGGTAAATAAATGCTTCTTCTGTTTGCTAGCTGCAGGGTGAATAGATTTTTTGCAAGGGCTTCTAAATTTGTACTTCTGACACAGGCTGTACCCTTTTTCTTTCTGAGACTTGAAATTTTATATTGTGAATTTTCAGATAGCTTGATTGAATTTATTTCTACTTCTGAGTGAAAAAAGTAATAGTTTTAGCAAAAGGTTTGAGAATGTATTTGTGAACAGAGTGCTTATATAGAAATACTAATTACACTTTTTGAAGTAACGTCTCTGTTTACAAAATAGTTCTCTCTGTGTTTCTAGGGACAGTAGCAGCACATGGATTGTGTCAGAGTGGATGGTTATGGATGTTGTTCATCCTTTTTTAGTGTTTCTCCCAGGTCAGATGAGGTACAGAACAGCTTCTGTTGGTCTTTCTGTGGCTCTTCAACAATGTGTCTGAGAAACTCTCAAATTAGGTTAAAAGCAGCTTGCTTTGAATTGTGGATTAGTCTGATGTCCCTTCTAACCTAAATAATGTAGCAAGGTTTCCTTCACGTTACCCAGTTACTTTTGCCAGGCTGAGCTCCCTGAAAATGTGCCCTCCTGGGCCTTGGTTTGTGTTCCTGCAGCTTCACTCCTTGCTTTACAAACACGGAGTGGAGAACTTGGAGACTTTGCTACCTGTTAATGGAAGAATTGGGCTGGTACATGGTAACAAACCTGCTCAAGTCTAGGATTAGTATCTCTGTTTCTAATCATCCTGGAACCCAGCCAGCCAGCACTTTTTGAGGGGGGAAAGTATGCTGAGGAGCATGTCCTTCAAGCCTGTGTGAGACATCCTGGCTCCTGGGGGAAGTGCTGATTCCACTTCAACTGCAGCCAAGAGGGATCGTGCTGCATGACAGCATTCTGTCTTCTTAGTTCCTGGATCCAGGTATGGCCAGGAAATAAGCAGATAACTTCCCTCTTGTTTCCGCTTTCATCCCTTTCTATTTTAGTTAGGATGTACGTGAGGCTTTTGCTCAAATATACTTCAGACTGTCAGCGTGTGCTGCTGTAGGATAAATTCTGTGTAACTATTACATGAGCTCATGTGGACCTTTTATTCAGCTTCCCACAAGCTGCATGTTACAATGGCCAGTTTATTTCTGACATCTGCACTGGCTCCCGTACCTCAACAATGCCTTGACATCTGCAGTTTAAACAAGTCCTCATTGCCCTTGCTTTTGGTGACTCACCAGACAGGGGCCCTGGCCTCAGATGGAGCTTTTACATGGCCCTGTGGGGCAAATCAGGGTTGCTGAACAGAAGACCACCAGTGTCTTTACTTCAAAAAGAACAAAAAAGAGAGAAAAATACCACTCAAAAGATGGTCAAAATGCAGATTGCCAGTGCTTTTCCACTTGCTTCTCAGGGGGAAAAGCTTGCTTCCTCTCCCTGTTTAGTCACCCTCCTTAATGCCAGCTAGACTTAGTATTAGGATACTTGGATGGCAGCTCTGTTAATGACACTGAATTTATGAGGTCTGTGTGGGGTTTCCTGCCGGGCAGTGTCATGCTACATTAAGAAACTTCCTGTGACCTTAATAAGAAATCACTAAACTGTTTATTTGCTATGGCTTTCCTTTCATTACTCTGATTAGAAAGTATGATTTCATAACAGTATGTCCTTCGTGTTTCTTCTCAGCCTCCTACATTGGTGTTTAAAAAAACCCCAAAAAACCAAAACAAAGCAAAAACCCCAAAACCACCAGCACAAGGGAAAAACAGCAAAACCTCCCAAGACCCAACAAAACCAGAAAACCACCACTTACAACACAAATCAAAGGAGGATGTAATTCTGATTATGTAAGAGACAAGGAAGAAAAAAATTATTATGGAATTCTCTGCTCTGCTTACATTACTTGGGAGTAAACTCAGTTATAAAAAATGTTGTATTTCATAATTACCCTTCCTGCCAGGGGACCAGCTCTGATCCCTGCAGGCTTCACACAGTTTGGGTGGTGTTAACAGCTGGGTTATCTGCTCCTATATTTTCCCTTTGGAATAAGGCTTGGCCGGTAGATATTTCTCTGAACCAACCAACACTTGGTCTTTTTGCCAACTTGGTGACAGTAGGTTTCTCTCTTGAATAGTGTGGTCTTGCCAGGATGCTCACTGGGTGTGGGCAGATACAACTCAGGTGGAACTATTCCATTTGATCCTTTACTCAAGTGAAAAGGCAAATTATTTTTATGATTAATACTTTAAGAAAATGCATTGATTATCTTCCTTCAAAGAGAATCTAGAGAAACCCTACTTCAGTTATGACATCTGGTCCTCGAAAAGCACAGCTTGTACGTCCATGGCACACCGTAGTCTAGACAGGCCTAAGACCCTTAAGTTTATAAATGTTGCATTTTTCATTGCTGTACATCTCCCCTTCCCAACAGCTTTGCCAAAATTCAAGTTTTCTCCGATTCTGCTCTCAATTCTCACACGAAGATCAAGGTTATACTGCAGATCTTAAAATATTCAGGCACTTCAGTTGCCTTCCTGATGACAAAAATGTGGGCAGGATGGACAGCTATAGGCTGACCATGGTTTTATTTTTATTCAGCCCCGCTGCTATCTCTTTGTATGATCAGATGGTAAAAGTAGATGTGGGCACTTGAGGGGATTCTGTGTTAATTTGCTTGTGTGTGTATGACATCTGATTCTCATGCCCCAGGGACTCTCTGCTGCTACAGTAGTATAAGGGGCATTTAAATATTACTGCTTCATTTTGATGGATTGCCGTAAAAAAGCTTGACTGCAAAGAGGAATCAATTTTTGTTCTGCTGTTAGTGGGAATTAAGTTACTGTCAATTCAAGATAACCTTGTTCCTATCTTTAAATTTGCGTAGTCATTAAGAAGGATTTTGGTTTGTTTGGATTTGTTGGGGGTTTTTTAACTTCCCAGAATGGATTCTCACAGTCTCCACCAGAGCAGCCCAGATCTTGGAGTCCTGTGCTGTTCTTCAGAGAGAAGAATTTTCAAGCAGGGAGGACTAGAAAATAGTAGGATTGAGTTTTGTACACTTATTGTGACAATCACGTGCTATCTGTTGACTCTCTAGGTATCCAAAGTCTGTGCTCATAACCGCATATGCCTTGCCTTGCAGAGAAAACAGGAAAGTGTTTGCAGTTCTGGTACCAGTTACCACTCTCACGACTTTCAGTGGTCTCTTGTTGTGGAATTTCTTCCCAATTTTGTGCTCTGTTGGTTGTGATTAGGACCACTGTTTGGCTTTCAGGGTGAGAGTAGTCACAGCAAAGCTGAAGGATTTAAATGAAGGAATCTTTCAGACTGCCTTGCAAAATATGGGATGAGAAAGAAACCAGCTGATGTTTATTTCTATTTGGATAAAGTTCCCACCCCTGCAAGTAGACTAAGGATTGAAGGCTGGATTAGAAATAAGGCAAAGAAAAAAATATTAGCTGGAGGTTGGTAGTTACATGGACCTTTCAGTGTCAAGTACAAAGTGCTTCTCCCCCTGGTTAGAATCAGCTTTTATCTTCAGTGAAAGTAGCTTACAAGTAGTGTAGTTATTTTCTTGTTATCCTGACCAGTTCTTTTCCCCAGGTATCACTTCCCTGTTTTGTGCCTGTTGTTGGTTGAACCTGAGCTCCCACACTCGAAATTCGCAGTTTAATTTAATTGCAGAGAAATGCAGAATGTTATTCACTGAACACCTCCCTGGATAAAAAAAGAACCCCAGAGACCTGCAATGTTGTTCTGGTAATTTCCCACATACCTGCTCTGATAGTGTAAAGCACATTTGACTGAGATTCTTGTAAAGGAGTTGAATTCATCTTTTTGTCTTGAACTTAATGGCATGAACAGTCAACACTAGCAGATAGCAAGTGAAGTAATACCAGGCAAAAACTATTCTTTACTTTTCCAGCAATTTTATACATTTGATCTCTTTATTTTCTGAACACTTTCATGCTCATATTAAACATACTTCCATTTCTGAAAGTTGCACTGAAGTGACTCTGTTAATATTTTCTATGAGTTCAAATGTCTGAACTTTTAAATTTTCAGAATTGATACAGCATTTTGCATGGATGAGATACAGACCAGTTTACAACATCTTGTTTATCTATTCATATAAAATGGCATTTTTAAAGAGAGAAGTATTTATTCAATTCTTTTTATATGCTTCAGAGGACAGTGTTTTGAGCCTTGTGTTGACGTCAGGGAGCTCATTATCATTTTGATCATAACAATGATAACCACTTTATGTGTTACAGCAACAGCTGGGTCACCATGTTTTATGAGTTATACAGACTTTTATAAAAGAAAAAAGTCAGTACAGAACAGTGATTTTCATAGACTTTGCCTTGGTTTTTGTCATCTTTCAGCTCACTTCTTTCGCGTTTGTCAATCCTTAATTTTGAAGAAAGAAAATCAGTGACATTCTCTGTTATGGATGTAATGAACTGACTCCAGTTAGAAAACCAGCACATCAGAGGTGCTCCTGGGGAGCTTATGCAAATCCTTCTGAGCATCACCATTCTTCAGCAAAAATCAAAACAATCCTCCTGATTTCCCAGCCATTGTTTGTATACTCCCTGATTTCACACACACAGACACAAACAAACATGCTGCAGTGCTCTCACTGCATGACTGTCCTCTCAGCTTTGGTGTTTTATCAACAATCAGGGAAAACTGCTGACTCCTTAATTAATCCGCTTTGTGAGGATGCTTAGCCACTCCAGGAAAAAAACATTATTGTTTGGGCTGAATGTGTGTTTACTTAAACAAACTGACAGCTGGATTGGCAGAGCGAAGCCAGTGCAATTCCTCCAGAATCCATATCGTGCTCCAGCATGCAGGAGGTTTGGTCCTTCAAACCAACACTTGTTTGATACATTCCCCTGGATTCAGACACTTTTAAATCCCCTGGTTTTACGAGCCACTTAAGCGTTGTGGTATCAGCACCATAAAATCTTAATAGTCACCTTTACTCCTGTTCTTTATTATTCTGCTTGTTTATATCCACTATGCTCCTCAAAGGATTTCCTTTCACAAGGCTCTGCAGGAAGGGAGTGTCACTGAGTTCTGGGAAGCTGCCCTGGGCACACTGTGCCTGTGAGGAATGCTGTGTTGGCCTCCATCATCGCCGTGTTGGAAAGTAACCCATAAAAGCTCAGGACAAGAGCATAAGTACTCTCTGGCAATATAACCCGGGAAGCGTAGATGTTTTGATCCTGATAATCCTAATCATCCTGATCTTTGTCTGTGGTCATGTTTTGGGAGTTTTCTTCTGAAAATTTGCTTTAAAAAAAAAAAAAAAAGTTCATGATCTAGAACTGAAACTTTCTTAACTGGTTTAGTGCCTGGGTGGGGGTGATTCTCAGAATGTTTCTGGGGTTGGGGGATAGAACAATTTTCTCTCATTTCATGGAAGAATGCAGGTGACTTGTGCTGACTTTCTGTAGTTCCTTGTGATAGGGCAGTGACAGGTATGAGATTCTTGCACTCTCATTGTCCATTCACCACTGATCCGACCTTCCCTTGATGTGATCATCTGAAATGTACTCATGAATTATTAGAAAAGAGGAAAAAAGGAGCAGTGGAGTACTGGAAGAGAAAGAAAAAGAATCCTCTGACAACGTTTTGTAGTGATAAAAATCTGAAAGAGTGGAATGGTCTTCCTTGGGAGCAACGAGCAAGCAGCACAGCAGCAAGTGTCATGTCAAGTCCATGGTCAATAAATCCGAGAGACTGCAGTTTGGAAGAAATAATCCCTGCTGCTTGGGCACCTTACTGAGTGTTCCATTAATGGCAATATAATGATATTTGCACTGGTAATGGCTCCCTAGCTGGGAAGGCTTGTCATACAGGCAGCATGGAAGGATGCTTGGAGAGTGGAAGATACCAGAGATTTAATGACCTGAAAGTGAAGTGTTTGTATTATAGTTAAAGGAAGAACATTTGTTTTTCCTCCTGTGACTATGTTTGAATAACAAGGGCTCTGCAGTACCTGCAAAGGAATTGGGAAGTAAGTAACAGCTAGGAATTTGTTTTCTTTAGATTCAAGAAGGGTGATAATTTGAAGTGCAGTATTTGATGGAAGTGGTCTCTCTGAATTTGAGAAGTGAGGGAAATAAACTGAAATCTGTTTGAGTCAGAGAGACCAGATCCCTTGTTAAGGTGTACACAGATGTACTTCCAGTTAATTTCAAGGCAGTTTTGATTTATTCCAATTGTGCTGTGCAACAACCATGGAAAAGCTGGGCTACCTCAGTTGTATGTGGTTTTTATTTGTGTTTGGTTTTTCATAAACCCTGCTCACACATCTCAGATATTCGCCATGTGGCTTTTGGACCTGATGCTGCATTGCTAGGAAGGGACAGGGACCAGGTGGTTGGAAAAAGATGCATTTTATGATTTTGTGTCTCTTCCCCAAGTCAGAGCATTCCTTCCACCATCACCAAGTGCAGTCTAAGTGAAGAGCAGATATTGAATAAGGTGTGGATTGCCCAGGGACTGCTGTGCTGCACAGCCAGTCTGGAAATTGCTGTGAGATTGGTTTAATTATATAAAGTATGCTGCTCTGATATACTAGGGTTGTTAAAAGACAATATTCCCAGAAAAGAGGTTGGTCTTTAAAATCGAATGTCTGAAAACAGCAATTTAATTAAGGCTTTAGTACTTCTGGGAAGGGTTTTATGATGTAGGCAGAAAGACTGAGTTTACTTTGTTCTGGTGGTTTTCACCAAATATTGTCTCGCTGGGACTGATGCAGGCTGAGTACCCCTCTGCATCCCACATGATTTTCCTTCAGGTGTCCTGCTCATGTCCAAGTTGTGCCCTGGATGCTCTATGGGCAGGGCACCCATCCTGCCAGTCCCTTTGGCGGCTGCTGCTGCTCAGCCTGGCCTGCTCTCCTTTTCTCACCTGTGTAACACAGGTGAAATAGGTTTCCCCAACCCTACACAGCTGTGGATTAGATGCCCAAACTTCTTCCAACTCTCCACTTAAGCGGCTGCAAACTGACAGCAAAGTGCATATGAAGGGGACCTGCTGGAGGCTTACATGCTGTATTTAGTGTTCAATGAGCACAAAGTAAATTTCTCCCTCGGAAATAAATGTATGCCATAGGTCCCTTTCATTTCTAGGGAGGACAATGCTTCCCCTAGGAAGCCATTAGGGCTGAAATAGGTGTTTTCATCTTCAGCCTGTTCCTAGGTGCCACGCAAATACAGAAGGCAGAAAATGTGACATGCAGGCTGTCAAAAAATGCCACCTTTAAATCTCTTGATCTGTTTAATACCCAAAGGCTCCTCTGCCATTTGGCTGTAGCACATAGTACTGGGTTAAGGCTGAACTCTGGAATGATTTTTTCTTTTCCTTTTTTATTTTTCTTTTTTGTCAAATTCCAACCTCTTTCCCAGCAGACTAGGAAAGCTTTTAACCACTGTCGCTGAGGTTGGAGGCAAAATTGGTAACTATGATTTTCGGCCAGTGTGCACCCTTGTTAACTTCTAGTAAATCAGAACCTTTCACCCTTTTTCCTATGCCAGTTCAAGGTCTTACCGTGTTCTGTGTTGTGCAAGAAAATGACTGTACTGTGGCTTAGGACTAAATAATGAGCTTTACAGGTCTTATCCAGCCTTGCCACAGGTTTTTGTCCTTGCAGTTGTGTTGGACTGGAGTGAAAGGGTTTTCTGCCTCAATGCACTGGGCATTAAAGCAGTCAGAAAGGCCTGGGTAGAGGTAAAGCTCTCTGGGCACCCACCCCAACATTTGCTCCCTCGGTCTTTTTCTGTCAACCCTGTTGTGTTACCGTTTTGCAGAAATGCAGAGGTGGAAACTTGAGATCTAACAGATTTCATCAATAGGGATTTCAGTGTAGGAATGTTTGTAGCTAGAAGTGATGTATCTCAGATCACAATGACTAAAAAGAGAGGAATAAAAGGGAATTTTTGAGGCTGGAATGTGTGGTTTGTCAGAATTTCTTATTCTAGATAAAAGATTAATTGTAATAATAATGCAACTAAAATAATGCATCTAATGATAACATACAAAAATATCTAATGTGCATCTCCTCATCTTTTGTGTAATGTCCTTAATCTCTCTTCACCATATAAATGCTACTGCTTCACTCTTCCCGCTAATTTTCTCATGCAACAAAGAGCCTTAGGCATTGTTGAGGGAGCATTCCCTTTGGCAGTGAGGAAACAGCATAGTGCATTTCATTCCCTTTGAGAAAATAACTATTTAAAAAAAATTAAAATATTTTCATTTAAAAATGTATTACTGACTAATAAGCACATGAGCTCTATTTACTTATCAGATGTGTAAAGCCCTTTCATGGTTTTCCTTTAGGATACCTTCCAAAATACTGAGACTATTCAGAGTTGGTATTTTTCACTTCCCCACTCTAGCAGATACCCTGCTTGATATCTAATTGCAGAGGATCAGGAAAGGAATAAAATAAGTATTTATCTGCTGAATAGACAGACTATTCTCTTCTCAGCAAGAGCTGACCTTGCTTTCTAAAATTTTGTTTTTAGTGACTTGTTTCTCTGTTGTTGGTATCAGTGTGTTCTTTGGAATGGCGGTACCGGGGAGATGATACTCTTGGTTTCCATCAATGAACAGTTCACAATTGCTAATACATACAAGAGCTGGTAAATGAACTCTGAAGAAGCCACTTACAGCCTTTAATTCATTGATAATGCATTAAACTCAGGTGGATGAAGCAGGTCCCAATGACCCAGAAGGTTGGGAGCACCATGGGATTGGACAGAACAGACTGAGAAATTACAGTAAAACATGGAGCAGGGTCTGAGAAGCCTGTGCCTCATTGGGAAGTGCCTTTGCCAGTGCCTGGACAGCTTTGTATGGCTCTAGTGTAAATCCTTCATATTTATTTATTGTTTTCCAAAGCTTATATGTTCCTCAGGCACTTAAAGCCATTGATTTAAAAAACAATAAAGCCATTTGGAAGTCCCAGAGTGCACTGAAAATCAGTGGGATTCAGGGTGTGCTGCTGGTTTTGGGAAGGAAGTCTGGGTTCCTTCATCACCAAGGGTATCTTGATGGTATATCAGTCAAGTTCCCACTGAAGGATGCCCTGGATATCTTGGCAGAGCTGGACCAAGACACTCCGAACAGCTGACTGCAATAATGTGAAACATGCCTGTTTTTCATGAAAACTGAAGAAATAAGTAAACCCAGTATAAACCAGCCATAAAATTTGGGAAGTGTCATACCTCACCCTCCTTCTGTCAGCAGTCTGTTCCCTGCTGGATAAAGCACCAGCTGAATCCATCCTTAACCACTGAGGGAGTGAGTTGGTGAGCAAAGCGTGTGTCAGCATTAGCTGGGAATCTTTTGTGCCCCCTGGTCCCAACCTGGCCCTTGGAGCTGGTGCTGGTCTTCAGCAGATACCAGCAAAAGTAGATGCTGGAATGTTGCAGCAGCGTGGTTATTTTTGCCCGTGGGATGTATGGAGACTTCAAGTGGAATACCATCAATCCCAGCTGCCTTGCCAGTTTTCACTTGCTGGATGGCCTTAAGAGTCTCTCCCATAGTAGGGGCTATATCCAATTCATTTTTCACGGGTTGTTGACTAATGTGCTGAATTGCTGAGCCTTGGACTACACGGTTGGCACTGAAGAGAGTCTGAAAATGTTCAGACCAGCATTTCAGGATGGAGGTTTTATCTGTGAGAAGCATTTGGCCATCTGCACTGAGTAGGGGGCTTTGAGCTTGGTGTGTGGGTCCATACACTGCTTTTAGAGCCTCATAGAATCCTCTGTGGTCACCCAAATCTGCGCATAGTTGAGTCTTTTCTGCTAGGTTGATCCACCATTGGTTCTGGATGTCTCGAAGTTTCTGTTGGAGCTTACTGCATGCAAGACGAAAGGCTG
>VWZG01009477.1:987727-1040953 GCA_013396735.1 Grallaria varia
AGTATTGAGGCCATGCTGCTGAGAACGCAGCTGCACTGGGCAGGGCACATCTCCAGGATGGAGGATCACCGCCTCCCTAAGGTCGTGCTCTATGGTGAACTTGCCACCGGCTGCCGCAAGAAGAGGAGATACAAGGACTCTCAGAAACAACACCTCAGCCTTGGCCATATTGACTACCATCAATGGTCCACTCTGGCCTCCAATCGGGAGGCATGGAGGCACACCATCCATAACGCTGCTGATTCCTTTGAGAATGCACGCAGAATCAGTCTTGAAGAGAAAAGACAATGCAGAAAGAACCGTGCCTCACCAACACCACCTATGGAGACTTTCTGCTGTGCTTTGCAACCAGGCTTGTCTATCTCACATCAGCCTCTTTAGCCATCAGTGCACTTGCAGCAAGCGTGGGTAGAGCCCTTCCCAAATCTTCGTTCGCAAAGCCTAGCCATGATGATGATGTATGGAGAGCCAGGTCAGAGCCTGCATGGATTGAGTGGGAATGTCCTCAGGTCTGCGATGGAGCCGGGCTACATAGGGATGTTACCCAGAGTCAGGTTAATGCTCTCTGGAGTAATGGGAAAAGCCTGTGTTAAACTTGCAAATTGTATCTCTGAGGATCACTGCAAGGTAATAAATCATTCACAAACTTAGGAGAGCAGCTGTCTGCAGGATGCCACCTCTGTGAATGGAGCTGAGCTGATCTTTACAAAACCAGCGTTTTGAAAAGTGGAAATTATTCCTAGCTAACATAATACTTGGTTTCGAAACTGTCACTTCATAACTAGTATCTGAAAGTTCTAGACAGTCTGTTAAAAGAGTCCTTTCTTTTCCATTTCAAATGGATGTTTTTCATGAAATGCTTTCATCTTTTTTTTTTTTTTNTTCTTTTTTTTTTTTTTTTTTTTTTTTTTTTTGCACACAAATGGAAAGACAGATCTCTGTTTCTCTGGAGACAAAATACTCTTCAATTCGTATTCCACAAAGTACGTTTGCACATTTTTTAATAGAGTAGGTAGAAACATTTGTCTTGGTTTTATGATGTTTTAATTGAGATGAAAATTCAGTGCTGAGCATTTTCATAAAATGAAAATTAAGAAAAAATATTACTAGGCTTGATACATTTTAATTCTACTCTCTCTCATTTCTGAGATTTGCTTTCCTTTTAAAAAAATATTTTCAAAGGAAAAAGGAAGCAGAGTATCAGAATTATGAAGGAAAGCTTCATCAAATTTCCTTGACATTGAAATCCCCAACCCTCCTCCACTTCTTTCCTTAGCCTCTCTCTCCTGTAAAGTTTATAGCCCTCAGTTGCAGTGCTCCAGTTGGGGAAGTGTCACACCACATTTTAATGATGGCTATTCGGCCATAATGAGGTCTGGAAGGGACCTGAAAGCTCATCTGGTCCCAACTCCACTGCCATGGGCAAGGACACCTTCCACTAGATCAGGTTGCTGAGAACCCCATCCAGCCTGGCCTTGAACATCTCTAGGGATGGGGTGCTCCATAACATTTCTGGGCAACCTGTGCCGGTGCCTTACCACCCTCATAGTCCGGAATTTCTTCCTTATATCTAAGAAAACCAGCTGAAGTCCATTCCCCCATCCCTGCCTGCCTTGGGAAATGTCCCTCTCCAGCCTCCTTGTAGGTCCCCTGGAGGTGGTGGAAGGGACCGCAGGACTTCTGAGAGGTCAATGGCGAGCAGGGGTCGGTTGGTCGTTGTGGTTCTGGCAGTTGGCTGCCATGAGCCCCGGAATCCAGAACCCAGGAGGAGGAGGGACGGGCCAGTCAGAGGGCTGTGGTCCAGGTGACATCACAAAGCTGTGGAAGCTGGAGGGGCAGAGCAGCAGTAGGTCAGCGCTGTGTGCGCTCCCCTCTTGCTCCCTTTTTGATACTGGTGTCTCTCTGTGGACCTTCCTGAGCTGGAAGAGGAACACCCAAAGAAATGAATGGAGTTAGCGATCTGCTGGACCTTATGACTTCTGCGCGCAGCTCGCGCACCCAGAAGGAAAATCTGGCACTGGTCCTGAGAAAGAAAAACTACATCCCAAAACTGCTACAGCTTTTCCAAGCCTGTGAGAGTTTCAACAATACCAAAGGCTTGCATGTCTTGTTTGACCTTATGAGAGGAATTTTGTACCTGGATGAAGCCAGTCTGTTTGAGGTGATGTTTTCTGATGAGTGTATTCTGGATGTTGTTGGGTGCCTGGAATATGATCCTTCTTTAGCTCAGCCGGAAAGGCACAGGGAGTTCTTGAAGGAAATAGCAAAGCTTCAGGAGTTTATTCTTGTAAGGGACCCCAAACTCAGGGACAAAATCCGCCAGGTGTCCATAGCACAGTACATTCATGCCATCATCTTGCCGAATCCATCTGCCTTTGAAGAGGGTTTTCTTTCTACCCTCTCTTCATTCATCAAATGCAGCAAAGAGGAGATCTTCCGTGTGTTGCAGGTAAGTGGTTTTTAGCCTGGCCTGGGTGGGATCCATATAGATCCCTCTGGCTGTGGTTTGGAAATGTATTGAAGCTGGTGAACCCTGTAAGTTAATCACAGGCGCTTTCTTTTGCACGATGTTTTGATTTCTTCCCCTTCTTTCTGATCCCTTGGATTCTGTATTTTCAAAATGGTAGATTTCAAGTGAGAGTTTTAATAGTTTTTAATGGCTTGTAAAGCATTTAAAGTCCTTCTCTTTGATTGCCAAGTAACATGTGCCTTTAGAACTGGTTTTGTGTAGGTATGTAAGGAACAAGCAACATTTGCTATTCTGTATCAGGGGCATTTGTGACACTGTTTTCCATGTGAATGGGTGCAAAGAAATGGTTGGGGAGAGAGGGCAGAAAGTGTCCAAACTCATGAGAGATGTTGATGTTCACCTGGGTTTGCTTGGAGCCTGAAGCAAAGGGGGAACCAAAATGCTTTACAAGAAGTGAAGTGTTGTCCTATGTGTCTTTAAATTCCCCTTGGCAGGAGATGAAGTGAATCTGAAAAGCAAATAACAGTCACAGAAGTTTCCTATCTTGGCAAAGCAGAGCGCCTGCAAGTGGGAGAGCTGGTTTTATTGTGAGTAAGGTTAAGGAGGGCGTGACTGCAGCCGACTCATAGCCTGTTAATCTCATCTCCCTCGCAGAGGTGGACTGAAAAGATGCTTTGCAATGCTGCAGATCCAAGAAACTGATCTCTGTGGGATGTTCACAGTGTGGTGTGAACGCTGTGGGTACAGCAGGACCAAAGTCTCCTGGATGGCACTTTATGCATGGGTTACTTCCCTGGAAGGTTACGTGCAGGGTGCAGGGATCAGATTTTGGCTGTCCTCTTCTGTCCTTTTGATGTGTGGGGTTGTGTGGCAAATCCCACAGGGAGTCCATGGGGTCAGAAAGAGCTGCAAAGCGCTGGGGTGGTGCAGCAGAGAAGGAAGGAAATACCACACTCTTTAGAGACAAATTTAGGGACCAGTTTTAGGGTGTGCTCAGCCTCACCTGTGGTTCTGGTGTCCGAGAACCACTTCTGCTGCACAGGGGGAGTGCTGAAACAATACACTGGAAAAGATCCCGCTGGATGTGTTCTCTGGTATTTGACTTCTTTGCGGCAAAAATAATGGCACTGCGGAGAGGTTGGCTTTGTGCAGTGTGGGATCTTACAAAGATACGTGTTTTCATTTTCCAGAGGCAACTGTGTAAGTTGTGTTCTTTTTTCATGTGTTCCGCAGAAAGATGAGGCATTTTTGGCTGCAATTTTTGCACAGTTAGGGGATGAAGCCACAACTGATGAGCAACGGTGTGAATTGGTAAGTCAGTGGTCTTGGTAGTTCCTCAAATGCTTTAAATGAGAGAGAGGAAGTAGAAAGAGTGAAACTGTTCTACTAGTTCTGAAGTCATGGTGGAGTTTCTGGAGAATCACCCTTTACACCCACCCTCTGATACAAATTATAACTGTTTCCTCCTTTCAGAGAGCTTTTTAACTTAAATAAACCTGACATTATTTTTTTTCCTATGCACTAGATGAAGTTTCTCAAGGAATTATGCACCTTTTCCCTTGCGTTACCTACAAAGAAAGGTGAATTTCTCAAGACTGTGTCAAAGTTGGGAATTCTTCAAACTCTGAAAGTGTTAATGGTAAGTGAAAACTTACAGCCGATTTTAATAAAACTAGAAAATCTCACAGTCATTTAGCCATTTTTTGGGGGTCTGCTGAGCACTTTCATGTAAATCTGGTTGGAGAGCTTTGCTCTGCTGAGAGTGGAAGTTTCTTGGAAGGTTCAGAATCCAGAAGCTGCCCACGGGTCTACTCTGGAGCCACCTGGTCTGATTGCCCATATTATTTTTACTTTGCTTGATGCAGAAGTCTCTGGGCAGTGCAGTCCTTGTGACAAGGTAGTGTGAACATTGAAAGAGACTCTTTTTTGTGCTGCACCCTGATTTGTTTTTTTATCAGACAAAATCACACCTGTATTCTTGTTGCCTGTAAATGAGCACAGAAATTGTTGTACGCTTTGATTTGTACAACTGGTCCTTTTGAATAAAATGAATAAATTGTGGATAACAGGTAGAGAATATCAGTGTCTTAGATATTCTAGCAGATAGGATGATGTGAATGTGTCTGGCCTAAATTAGGGCTTTCACATTGACAGAAAGCCTTGTGTCCTTTCTGAAGGAGGGAAATAGTGGGAAAAGGTTTGGCTGGTTTCTTGTCATTTTTCTGTAAGCTCATTACTATGTTTCTCATAGAAACTTTTAGAATGAAACATTCTCCAGGCAAAATTTTAACTGCCTCTTCTTTGCAGCTTCACTTGATAATAAATACTGAACTTGATATACTCTAACAAATTAATCTCTTTTTTTATTAGAGAATGAACAACCCGCAAGTTAGATCTGCTGCTACAGATATATTGTATTGTCTAGTACACGTTAGTCCCTCCCTGATCCAAAAATTTGTAGTGAAAGAGGCCTGTCAGAGTGCCAGGGTAAGTCAAAGTGGTTTAGAGATTGTTGGATATACTAGTTTTAGGGTAAATAGGAAAATAACTAGCCAAACAAAGTCTCATTTTCTCTGTTTCATTTAAATTTGTATTAAAAAACTCACAGAAACTGGGGAACTCATTCCATTCCTGTAAGTAATTTTGTTTGGTTTGGATTTGTTTGTTTTGCTTTTGCAGGATACCCAACTTCTCATTGTGGCCATTGAGCAGATGATCTACAGTCCTGACCCTGGACCTGGAGGAGATAATCAGTTAATGGAGATTTTGCGTACAGTGATTGGTCTGAAGAAAATGAAGGACAAAGCTACCGTAAGAGAACACGAAGTGCAGAAGACATTACTGTCTCAACAAAGTTCAAAGTCTGATATTCTCTATTGCTGTTATTGTGGGCAGAGGATAAAAAATGTTAGGTTTTTTTAATTGAGTGGAGGGTGGTCTGACAGTGACTTTAAATAAGCAAAATATAAGCTAATTTTGCAAATGAAAGGTATTTGTCTGGGGCATTGTGCAGGAATTAAACCAAACAGGCCTGTGTGTCAGTGCCATAGCGCTGTCTGACCACAGCTCCATCTAGTTGGAGGATAAATCCTGAATGAGGAACGACCAGTAGAGTCCTTGTGAAACCAAATCCATGTTTTAATGCATTGTACTGTACCAGAACAGCTGTCGAAAGGTTTGCAGGTTGTTCTGGGCAAAAGTCACTGCATTTTAGAGTGATTTAAGGTCACTTTGTCAAGCACTTCGGGTCACTGATAATTTTCAGGTAAATATTTGCATCCATGCTGGGAATTCTTTTGGTGGTAGCTAGGCTGGTTGGATGTCTCACAGATTTTCCCCAAAATAGAGAATTCAGTCTTCATCGACTGAAGGCCCCACCAAAAAGGTACAGGCAGACCTGAAGAAGTCAGTACAATTCTTCATAGGCTGTTTCTTCTGTTATTAACTCTTTCTTATTTACAAGACGGTGTGCAAATGCCAGTGTTTAATGAAGTTTTTTGTTTGTTTGTTTTAGAAATCAGAAATACGGAAATTTCTCAGGTTCTTTTATGACCGTTGCATTCACGTTCTTACTGCGCCACTTCTGGCTGTTACATCAGCAGAATCATATGAAAAAGGTAATACAATTTTAATTTTTTTCCCCTCTTCCACCTTGAAATGTTTTGAAGGGACGTAGATTCCTGGGAACAACAATAGGCCCATGATGCCAGGTGGGAATACTTGTGCTCCAGGGACAGCAGTTCTGCTGCTGGTGGGAGTTTTCATAGCCCTTTCTTGCAACTGAGTGAAACCCAGTGAAACAAAAATCCTCTAAAAACATGTCAGAAACTGTAATAGCAACTGACCTCGGTGTACATGACAAGATTAATTTTTCTTGTAGATAATTATCAAACGGCAGAAATACTTGCTTCAGTTTTGGAGTTGCTTTCTCTTTGTGTGCACCAGCACAAAAGCCACATGAGGAAGTATGTTATGAGCAAAGATCTGCTAAGAAGAGTACTGGTATTGATGAAATCCAAACACAAATTCCTGGCCTTGGGTGAGTATGGAGCTGTTGTGATTTCCTTCTTCAAGGCTCTGTGTGCCCTGTGTGGAAGGTGCACCAGTGCCAGTGTGTACACGTGAACTCAGAATTCCTGTTCATTTCCTGTGTTTTACTTGCTACCATTAAGCAATTTGGAAAAAAATGGTAGCAGCTGTCTGCAAGGACAGACCGATGCAGTTTCTGGTGGGAGGAGGATTGTTGTCTCTTTTGAAGTCCACAGGGATCCTTTCAAGTCTTCATGACAGTAAGGATCTATTGTGATCAGGTGTCTTCCTAATTTCCATGGAAGTTGTGTCCTTTTCAATAACGTCCTAAATCTAGTGCTCCTTGTGGAGAGGGAATGAAATTATATGGACCGGGATATTTAAAGCCTTGGGGCGGATTCCGGGAGGGGAACAGAGAAAAGCACAGGAGGGAGCTAAGAGTTTAACTTCACACATGCTGAAGTTCTGCTGGTGGACTTGAGAAAGAAATCAATGGTCCCTGATGACCTTCAAACACCTGGGATAGTCCAGGAAGAAGAAAGAAAGGTGACCTGTCAGCTGATGCTGCTTCTGCACTTTCCCCATGCTTCTCAGTGCTTTGCTTTGGGGGTGCATCTTCCTCTTGGGATAACGCCAGGTTTTTGAGTTCTTCCACAAAGAGATTGGAGCCCTGGCATGTGATTATTAAATGCTCAAATGTTTCTTGTCACACAGCTGCTCTTCGTTTTATGAGGAAGATAATTGGCCTCAAAGACAATCATTACAACAATTACATCATCCAGGGAAACCTGTTTGAGCCGGTTGTAAACGCTCTGTTGGATAATGGGATGAGGTGCAACTTGCTCAGCTCTGCTGTGCAGGAGCTGTTTGAATTCATCCGAGTGGTAAGTCCAGCAGCAGCTTCAGCACTGACGCATCCGTGGCCTCTGAGGTCGAGAGGCAAAAAGCAGCTCTCCCAGACAGGAGACATCCTGGTTTAGTGGGAGAGTCACAAATGGAACTGGGACACTGCTGAGTCTATTGTCCATTTCTGTGGGAAGTTTAATGATTCTTTCTAGATCTGAGCTTTTTTCTGAAGGATAAATCATTGCTTCCCATTTGTGCTTAACAAGAATGTTTTGGCTCTCGACAAAGGATTAGTTACTTTCAAAACTAAACTCAAAAGCTTTCTGACCTTCTGGATGTGAACATTTGGGACTGTAACCCTGTTCTGTTCTTACGCAGGAAGATATTCAGTCTCTCATTGCACATATAGTCAAGAACTTCTCTGATAAGTTGGAATCTATCAAGTATGTTCACACGTTCCAGGGACTGAAGGCAAAATACAAGCAAGAAAAAGACTGCGAAAATGAGCCACTGAACAGGTGTGGCCCAATTTCTGTCTTCTGAGACTGCCAGTGATTGCCATTCTGCAGGACTGCTGGTTGGTTTTTATTTCCCAGAGGGCAGCAGAAGAAAGCGGTTGGGATTGGGGTTGGGTTTCATTCTTGCTGAAAACCTTCTTGGATTGGAGTAAACTTCCATCTGTCTTTTCTCGTGGCCTAGTGTAGTGGAGTTGATATGGGTCAGTAAATTAAGTGTTCCATTCAGAAAAATTCCATTATGAAAAGCAGGATCTTGCTCAGTCCCTCCAAGTTAGGATTCCATCCACCTCATTGTCAGCTGGGATGTTGGCAAAGCTTATGCTGAATTCCCTCTAAACTTCTGGAAGCCATTTCTGACCCTGGCTGAGTCTGAAACATCAGTTGAAATCACTTGTCCTGTGTCTCTTGCAGCGTCCCCCCAGTATTGCCTGGCAAGACACATGTCCAAGGAGACGAGACACAAGTCTCAAAGGAGGATAAAAAACCTAAAGAGAGGACACTTCCGACATCACCAGACAGCTCTAATGCCTCCTGTCCAATGCGCAATACCCTGACCACGGTGATGTCACCTGTCAAGGTGGGAGAACTTGTGTGGAAGCTGCTGTCCTCATGTAGGACAGCAGAGCAGCCATGGGAGGGCTTTGGTGGGTGTAACGTGGCACGGTCAGCAATGGCCTGTGTGCAGGGTGTCTTAGGGATAAATTCACCCAAAGCACTGTCAAAAGAAACCCTGAATGATTTTGGAGAAGGTTTAAGAAAGGCTTAAGTGGGTTTGAAGTCTGTGGGTAATTTGGTGGGCACAGGTTCGTCTCACCTATTCTCCATCACTGAACTCTTGCCTCCCTTTGTCTGTTTTCCTTGCCCAGCTGGTGCTCTGTGTGTGTGATACACAGCTGAGATTGTGTTTTTTGGGATCTACTTCAGTATCCCCCCCCACTGGGCCATTAAAAAGTGGTTTATGGTCAGATCCAGAGGAGCAAGGAAGCTCCAGCTCCTTGTGCACCTTGAGAGGTTCAAAATCACTCTCCAGACAGATGGGCCTTGGAATACAAAAAGGCATCACCAAGAAACCTGCTGCTGCTGCAGGGTCATGTNAATAGAGTATAATATAGCATATTATAATGTAGTATGATATAATATAGTATAATATATTATTATAATATAATATGAATAATTGATAGTAAATATAGTTAACATAAAGTAATATAATGATATATTTGCTACATAATACATAAACGTTTTAGTTNGTGGTTTATGGTCAGATCCAGAGGAGCAAGGAAGCTCCAGCTCCTTGTGCACCTTGAGAGGTTCAAAATCACTCTCCAGACAGATGGGCCTTGGAATACAAAAAGGCATCACCAAGAAACCTGCTGCTGCTGCAGGGTCATGTGTCCCACAGAGGTTGGCTGGGGCTTGGGTATTAAAACTGCTCATTTCTACTTTTTAATGTGAGAAATTCCTTTTTTTCTCTTTTTCCAACTGGCAGAGAGGCCCATTTGAAGTATTTCTTTTTCCTGACGGTGATGAGAAGGAGGCACCTCCAAGGAAAAAAAGCTCATCTGAATTGCTAAATGAAACCAAAACGTTGGAATGAAAACCTTTTTTGAGGGGTTGCAATGCTGCAACTGTTTAATATCAAAATACAGAACCAGCTACAATCACCATGTAGATCACTCTTGATGATATGTTATTATATAATATAAGGTAGTATAGTAGTAATATATAATAATATATATAAGTCAATTTCTCCTAAAATATTTAATTTGAAGCCATTTCTCTGTTTTGAAGATTTTTGTAGTTAGTTTTAATTATAGCTTGTTTGGGGGAAAAAAATTCCTGTCTGTATATATAAGTAATATAGTTTATTCCATTAAGCAGAAGTTAATTTTGTATTAAAGATTTAGGAATTAATTAATTTAGGACTCTGTAGAGTGTTTTTTACAAATGCTGTTTTAATAAGGAGTTTTCACGAAATTTGACTGGGTGGGATTGTTTCTTTCCTTGTGAGTTACTGTTGCAGTCAGTGATGTCCTGCCAGGTGCAAAAGGTAACCCCCCTCCTGCTCTTGGGGTCTGCAATGAGCTTCTTAAAACCGCTGCTTCCTTATAAGTTCTTCATTGCCTTCGGGCAAAAAGATACCTGGAGTGGGGACTAACAGCCAGCTGGAGCTCGTTCTGCAGTGCACCGTCCTGTCCTGTGCTTCCAAAACTCCCACTGACTTGGTTTTCCATGGGAGGCAACTCGGCAGGTGATGGCAACATCCACCCTTCTGAGTGCCTTGTCTTTTTAAAAGGCATCAGCATCGTGTGCCTTCTGTTCCAGCAGATGAGGGATGCAAAGGAAGGATTTCATCATTTGAAACAGGCACAAAACTCCCAAAGGGGATCTAAAGAACAGAGTGGATTTGTTCCTTTTATAAAATCAGACTTTGCAAAAGGTAAGTGTTTTTCCCATTCAGCTGGGGGAGGGGAAAAAAAATCCCTGAGACTGATGGGAGCCCAAACAGCAGGTACCAGATTAGGAGCAAAGAGGCATTTTAGCCATTCGTTGGTTATGTTATGGTTATCACAGATGTAGCCCTTATTCCTATTAAGCTACAGCAATCCTCATTAATGTGAAATTTCATCGTGCATCAGGAAAAATGGTATTTTCCAAAAACACCCAGTATCTGTCTAACCAGCTTCCGTTGAAGGTCTGCTCATGCCATGTGCTGGAGACAATTTAGGTGAGGGTTTTATACTTTGGTCATCTTGTCTGGGTATTAAATAAGAAAAGAAAACAATAAGCAATGAGCTGCATTGCCAACCCAAATCACTTCAGCAGAAATCTTTCATATATTGGTCAGTTTCCTTAGCAAACCTGTAACAGAGACTCATTTTTTATTTAAAGAGGATGGAAGAAACTTTTGACTCCCAAACCTTACGACTAGGGGGGAAATTTAATTATTATTTCTAGAATAGTTACACAGTTTTTTACTGGCTGATTCCTCATTTTTATGGGTTCTTTGAGGAGTTGCACTCTTGACTTCTCAGGGCTGATAATTACTGTATCTGGAGAGAGGGCATAAAGAAGTCAGGTAAGATCATCCTTGAAATGAGGTGGAGTGCACGGGCTGAGGAGTGTGATGCAAAATTATGAAAATTGAAAAATGGATGAAGTGTAGTTGAGACACTTGCATGCTGGAAATGAATCTATATTTTAAAAAAAACCCAAACCACCAACTTAGGATAAATGTGACAACTGTATGATGACTCTTGACCAAGGCTGGCTTTTTAATTGTGATCCAGACCTTAAAAGATTTGAGTTTTTTTCTTCAAATAGGTGCGAAGAAAAATTGCCTCCCATACCACACGCACAGGAAAATTCAGGCCTTACTGGATAAGGGGGAGTGCAGGAGCAATGAAATAATGAGTTTAAAGTGCTCTTCTGTATTATCTGTCCATTTAAGTAAAATTCGTTGCTACAGAAGATAAGCAAATCTCTCTGCATGGAAAGTAAACCAGGTTAGGAGCAACTCTTTTGAGGCTCTTTAGCTGCAGCTCGTGTTGGTGACTGTCCAAGTCAGAGAAGTGTGAAAGGACCAACATTTCTCTCAACGAGAGTTAATGTGCAATCCTATCACCGGCTGTGTTTCTAGTCTCTGGAAAGCTGTGAACACCTGGGTGGTTTTACCTCTATATGGGTGGACATAAAAGTTTGTATTTGTGCAAGTGGAGATTTATTCAAGGATATTCCATCTCTTCCAGCTGGCTGTGGGATTGGGAGAGCTAGTTTTGGATGAATCTCGTTGTGTATGTGCTTGACACTCTGCCTCAAGTGGCGAATGCTGACCGGTGCAGCATCACGGAGAGCTAATTCTTCTCTGGAGCCATCCCTCTGCTGACAGCTTATGTTCAGCATTTATGCAAGACTAAATTATGGAGCAAAAATGCGGCTTCATCCTTCGAAGATGTTACATTAGGTAATTCTTTGCCTTTTTTCCCTTCGAGACTTTGTTGCAGGCGCTGTACTTCTGGTTTTGTGCTTTGATATCCTGAGAGCTGACACACATCTTAAAGCAATCCTGGTGTTCTTTCTTCTTCTTGTCTTTCTGGCAGTCACAGATAACAAATGCATAGAGTACCATTCTGTGCTATATGATCATTTTTTTGTTTGATTTCTGGTTTCTGTGGTTACCAGCTAGTGAAGAAAAACACATCAGGAAACATTTAATAGTGATTATGCAATTTATGCTTTTTGTGACCTGAAAGTGCCCAAAGCATTAGTTTCCTCAAATGCCCATTCCAAATTTAGATTATTTTTTTTAACTATAATTTCCTTATTTTCTGTTTATCTTCATGTTTGTCTTTCTCTTTTCCCTACACTCTGGAGAAGGACCACAGCTTCCTACTCCTTTCCTCATCTTCACACTGACTACCACATCCTCCTGCACCAGCCCCACCTGGAAAAGGAGAACAACCCCACCATAGGAAGTCATGGGAAAAAAAAAAAACCAGCACGTGCCAACTGAGCTGAGAGTTCCACTAAGATGATGATGGAGGGTGCTCAGAAATGGAGAGAAAGTAATAGCGAGGGAAGAAAAGGAAATAATTGGAGAGTGTCTTGAGGTAAGAGGATTTTTTTAGAGTGCCATGAAATGGGTGGAGGATGTCCATGTGGTGTGCCTTTATTAATCTTGTGGGCTACACAGCGCTGAGGAAAAGAGATTGCCTGCTAGACATTTGCCATGGAGTGGGGTATGGTTAAGAACAATTGAACTCTTTTAGCAAGACAAATATGGGAAATTAAGAAATAAAAATTGCTTGAAATTGAACATTTTGTTCCAAATGGGGAGGAATTCTACAGTGATTAATCTATTTTATCTAAATTGGGCAAACTGATAAAAAGGCAAGCTAATAAGCTTAAGTTACTTAGATGTTGTAGTTTCATCCAGTGATTTAATTGTGTATAAAATCTTCTTATGCCCAGTAGGAATTAAAAAATGAAACTACATTTAGCATCCTTTTAGGTGAACCTGCTGTAATTCACCAATATTTTTTTTTCAGTGCCTTGACTATTCATTTGACATGGAGATCCTTTAACTTTGCCTGGCTCTTTATCACAAGTGGGGATAAACGTATTTTCTCGCATACATGAGTCTCTATTGATTTCCTGTTTGGCTCCTTATTATTTCCAATAATTTGTTCTAGTAAATACTTGGCTCAAAAGAGTAAACAGCGGACTTTGTGCCCGTGAAACAGCACAGGACTTTGGAAAGAGAACATAGTCTGGTTCCACGTGTTTGCTTTGTGCACAGCCCTTTCTTACGCTGCTTTTTCACCCTGTAGGGGGATCTGTCCACCATCCCAACTTCGACCACTCAGAGTCAATTCAGACGCTTCATCCAAATCCTGCTGCAAGATATACAAATGTCCATTTACTAATCGGGTAGCTACCATATTTTTTTATCTGTATACTTGTGAAGAACCCCAAGGCTGGATCTCTGCCAACCAGCTGGAATTTCACAGCCATCCTCAGAAGTGCTCAGGTGTCCAGAACGGCGCTGTGAGGAGATAAAGAAGTCCAGCTGCCTTGAAAACGTGATTGAAGTTGGCTCCTCTGCTTCGCGTTAGTGCACCTTAGAGCAAATCTCAGCCACAGAAGGCCTCGTGTCTGTCTTTGCCTTGGAAAACAGATGTGAGAAAGGCACAGAAAACAGAATAGGTGGGTATATTGTCCCCCCGCAAGGAGCGCTGCGATAATTTGTGGTCACCTCCTCCAGCAGAGAGAGAAGATCCACAAAAAGCTGAGCTGTTTGGGGTTTTTTTGAACGTGAACAGCGTATTTTGTCCTGGCTTCACATAAGAAATGAGGCTCTTAAGGCTGGGCCCCTGAAGTCACAAGGCAGGAGGACGTGGGTAGTTTTTGAGTGAGCTCGGTGAGAGGGTCTGCAGAGCCGTGGCGATGCAGCGACAGCACGGGAGATGTAGCCAACAGAGCTCCAGGCCTGTGCGTGGAATCCGTGCCTCCTAGCAGGAAACATTCCGTTAACAGAGCAGAACTAATAGTATTCAAGGAAACACCTGAAAACGTTTCAGATTTACCTGCGAACAAGGGCATCCCTTCATCTGTTTGGGGTCCCAAGCCTGCTGCCGGGACCAGCGTCTTGCAGAGTGTGTTGCATACCATCTCTTGGGAGATGATAATTCATATTTGCTTGCTGTGAGCATCTCCTTCTCCCAAGACATCTGGTTTTGGCCACAGCTGGAGTCAGGGAAGTGAGCCAGTGAGCCCATCCTTTGGTTCTTGAGGCAGCAATAGGTTGCAAGTGGCATTCAGCTTCTCATTCCTAGAGGACATGACTCAGATGACATTTTCTGAGGCTGAGGAGCACAAATAGGATAGACTCCACAGCTCAGGGGACATGTGAGAGTGTAATTCCATTGTCTGACAGCCCCTGGCCACACAGCTTGGATTTTCCGAATTACTTCAGTTTGCCCAGCGCAGTGCAGCCGGGGTTACATCTTAGCTGGTGTAATCCCATGTAAGCAGATTGAAAGATGCTCCTGGGAGATCCCAGCCCACATAAAACCACATGGAGCCACTTTTATTATTCACAATTATGCCCTTTTATGATTACACTGGGACATACCCCACTGTGGAAGGAGTCTCCAATGTCTTACATCAGTAATCGCTTCTCTGCGTCCGTGCCGGCTGTCTGGAAAAGACATTGGGAAAGGGTGGTTACTCATTTAGGGACTTCTATTTAGCAATGAGCTAGCAGCTTATGAGCCTGCAAAATACAATTTAGATTTCATTTAGATTTCATTTTTTTTCAGAAACAGCCTATTTGGCATTGCTCTGCAGCATTTTGAGAGAGGTATCCTTGGTGCAATCCGGCCTTCTGGAAACCAGAGAAAATACAAAATTCCTCTGAAAGAGGAACACCCGACCTCTCATCCAATGAAATACTATCCAAATGCATTTCAGAAAGGTTTGAATGCCAGGTTCTAGTCCTGCTACATCAGTCTGAGCTATCCATCGTTGTGTGGTGACCCCCAGGAGGGAAGGAAAAGGCGAACATCTCACATGTTCAAGGAGTTTCAAGATTATGTTTTTCTGAACCTTTGTGGTTCCTCCTGCTGGGAAATCTCAACGGCACAATCAAGAAAATGCAAGCACCATAATTGGATTTCATTACTTTAATTTTTTTTGTTAAAACAGGGGTACGTAAGCTGCAAAATTAGGGAGTAGGTGAGCTTATCGTATTGCTGCCGAGGAAGCTTGGAGGAGAAGAGAAACTGTGCAAAGGAAAGGCAGGAAAATGAGCTGCTGTTCATGGTTCCTGTAGTGTCTGGCAGCACAGCCCTCTGCTCAACAGGCTGGGTTTGTACTGTCTTTACTCAGTCTCGTGCAATGCACTGTTTTCACCCCCTTTACCCCGCTCAAGAAGGATTCAGTGGGTATCAATCATCATATTATTTACTGATGAGTGTTCTCAGGTTTGCTACAATGAGGTGAAAGGAGCCAGGAGTAACAGTGCTCATCACCAAGCTCCCAGTCCTGCTCTAAGGACTTTGCAGTTGCCATTTGCACATAATTAATGTTTATTATTTATTATGGCATTGATCAGCCAGGAAGATTTGTGGTATTTTTCAGTGTCATTGCTCTCAACATGTACAAACAGTTATTTTAGACATTTGAGGTAGATTTTCTTCTCAGCAGATCAGTAAGAGAAAAGACAACACTTCATTGATAGTTTTTCTCCTTCTCTCTGCTTCCTTACTAGCTTTGGAACCTACAGAAATACTTTGCTATGGAGTTTTGTGTTTACTGTGATTTCTTCTCTTTGTCTTCCTGGTCTGGTCAGAAAATTGTGCTGGAAGATATCAGTCACTTGATCTACAGTATTACAGCCAGGTTCCTAACCTAGACAGGTGTCTGCTGCTGCTGATACTTCACCAAATTACTTTATCTCCAATTAAGCTTTAGTTCTCAAGGTATCATTTCCTTTTGCGTGTGTAGATTGCCAAATCCAGGAAATTACCCTCCATTTTCACATATTTTGGTTCTTGTATAGTTCTGTTTCCCTTTTGCTAGCTGCTCCCTTCTGATTCTTTCCTATTTAACATCTTCAGGTATTAAAGAGACGGAAAAGGGAGCTTCTGGCCCCCACTGAGTGTCATGTATAGAACAATGTTCTAGGGGTTCTTTTGGTCACACTCAAATCACCGTTTTGTCCAGGGGATCTCTCCTACAAGGTTTAATTGTAGGCTGCTCGCTGTGTTGAAATCTAATCAAGTAACATCATCGTGATGTAGAGAAGTGCTGTAATCGTGTTTTACAAATGGGGAAATAAAAAGCCCACGTAGACAAGCAGCGAGCAATGCAAACCCAGCTCTGCTCAGGAGTGATAAACCAGATGCCTGGGGGTATTGAAAACTCCCATGGAGATGCATCTGCTTTTGTTTGGAGGCTCAGCCCTGCCAATAAAAATGCTGGATACTTAAGGGAAAAGATCTTTGTAATCCTTCTAATGAAAAACACTGCAGCATTTAGCAAGAGGTAAGAGTTCGCTATCAAGCAGCGGCAAACCCTGGACTGAGAGGCAGTGAGTTGTTATATTCCAGTATATATTCCAACATATTCCAGTGGTGCCAGAGCCGGTGAGCCTGCAGAGGTGTGTCCATAGTTAGTCACAGGTGTCTGAGCCACTGCCTTTGCCCTCACACAGTGCTCAGTCCTGGGGCTGCTGTCGATGTGCAGCTTTTTTTCCCAAACGTTACCCTTTGGTGGGGCAGTTCCTGCCCTTGGCTCTGGTTCTGAGAGGTGTTTTTGGGGCTGGATTTGACGTTTTGAAGTTTTATTTTTCAGTACAGGGCAGAAGGACATTTTTCATATGTTTACCAAAAGTGAAAAATCCCCAAATTTCAAGAGGGAAAAAAAATCCCTTCCAGTATAGCAAATGGCTCCAAACTTCCCAAAATGGAGTTCTCTGTTCCTTCAGTTTAGCAAAACCAGGGCTCAGCACTCTCTGCAAAGTTTCCTCTGAAGAATGCGTTAACTCCTGAGTTAATTAACTTGGAGTTAATTAACATGCCAAGCAACATGTTACTGTGGCTGTACAGTTACTGTGGTGCTAAAACAACTCGAGTTTATTTACTTCCACAATGGCACTGTGGAACACATCCAGTAAGCTTATCATGCTCTTAACTCTCCGTTTTAGATGCTAGATTGATTCTGTTTCTCCTGTTCCACATTATAAGGCGTATTCTCTGGACTCTGGAGAGGGTTTTTTTGACTTCTTTCTGCAACCTTTCCAAGGTTGCAGTGGCAGGAACACCAGAGCTATTGCCCACACACAGGCAATCTGGCAGTCATCCACTTATAGAATCAAAATGAGGAGAAAAGGTGGAAAAGAATTGCTTTGTCATAATTGCTTTGTACATTATTGCAAAAGTTTAAAAAAGTGGGAAAACGTGTTTTTATTCTTTTTGATCTAGAAAAGCTGTATTTAAGGAAAATTAGTATTACGGTGAAGGTTTTGTTTATTTGAAAAGTGTTATTATTTCTGAGTGCCTTGATGGTAAGTCTTCAGTCAGCCCTGACTATGGATCAAATGGACGCAAGCCAAGAGTTATTTACTACCCGAGTGTTACTTAGGCCATAGAGCATGATCAAGGGCATTATCCTAATTATTCAGTGATTATTTTGGAAGAACAGCGTGCCATTTGAATCCATAAATAATGCACTTCACCTTGTGAAAGGCGGGCACCGGTGCTGGGTAACTGCAGACTTCTGAGAAATTGCTTTGGGGAGGTTTTCGAAGGTGCCATCGATGGTGGCATCCTGGAAATCAGCTGACAAATGGGTATCCTTTAAGAGTGCCTGGTCCCCATTTCCTTCTGGATTGCTGCTCTTTGCCACCGCTGGTCTGTCACATACAAAAGAGGGACACCTCTTGTGTTTGGACACTTGGAGGTGCTACGCCAAATGTATAAAATACTGGGAAAAAATTACGCCTGATCTGAAAAATCAAACCTTCCCAACCTGATGCAGAGCAGTGTTATAGCAATGCATGGAGGGAAATTTTTAGGGTTATATTCTTCTTAAGATCTGAAGTGATGCTAAGTAAGTTAAGCTCTGTAGTCTTGAGGTGTTTAGTGAGAAGGATAAAGTATCCCGTACCAATAAGGTAAGGATAAAGTGCCATATAAAAATATGGCAACATAATCACCCAAACAACAACAATCACCCAAATCCAGAGAATGTATAAAAGTCAGAGCTTCATCCCAGTTAATTTTTTAGAGATTTTTCTGCACTGGGGACATGACTTATCTCTTATATTCCTAACTGGAGAGATTGTGTTTCATAACTTCTTGTGGCCATCAGCTCCTTAGCTCTAGTGCAGTCTTTTCAATGGCTTGTCCCAAGTGACATATACAGTATTTCTCGAACGCAAATATAGGATGCACGTCCTGCTTGGTTTCTCAGACACTGTTTTGTAGTGAAGTACTGAAAGTTCAGTGCAGTTTTGTTACCCATATTGCTCAATAACAGAAGTCACAAAAGACTGTCAGTATCTGTACCGGTGATACTATGTAGAAGACAATTATTGCACCTCGAAAAAGTTTGTTTATGGACACTGAGAAAAAATTTCAAATGTAAGAGCTCACGTAAAGCCTGACTTCCTGAACATCCCCCAACCCCACTGACATAAGTGGGAGCAGAGTCAAAACTGCTTTACCAGAGGAAAACCACTTTATTTTCCCATCTTTTAAAAGTTACAAAGAAGGTTTAGGCATTCTTTGGGAATACAGACCCAAATGCTGCATCAATTTACCATTCTACACCTATTTGCTGGCAACTCCATGTATATTGCATTTGTAAGGCTGAGTTATTACTGATTTCTAACTAAAATATTCATGGAGCACCTCTGAACAGTTTCAGATGTCATTCATTATAGATTCAGGCCATGGTTTGCAGTCCGTGTTCACTCTTGGTTTGATGCAGAGCAGCTCTGCAGCTTGAGGGAGAGGAAACCCAGACGCTGCAAACAATAGGGGGAGGATGAGCCTCCACTCCCTGTGGAAAAATCTGACTCTGTTCCTGTGTCCTTCCCTCTGTTCCCTTCTTGATGATCCTCGTATGTGCAGGTGCAAACCTAAGGAAGCAACAAAGTCTCCCAGGACAGGAAAGCACTAAAGACAAAGGTGGAAACCCCCACAATTGATATCAGAGGACAACAAATAATAATTAAGAGGATGCAGAACCACCTACATCCATATTCACAATTAGAGAACACTGACATCTGAAGACCTTTGGTTTGACACATTTTACCTACTCTCAAGTTATTCCTCCCAATTCAGGAGGTGGGCAGAATGAAACTGTACATTTATGCAAACATTTCTCCTCTAAGGAAAGTCTCCTAGAAAATTCTGGTGATGAGAATTTGGTTATGCTTCCAAGTGAGAGAATTCGCATTTCTTTCTAAACAAAACACATTTTTTTTCACTGATCGCTTCCTCTTTTATGACTATTGACAAAAATTATGTGCGTTTTAAGAGTGCGTGAAATAAACTGTAGAGCAAGTAATTGAAGGCTGTCCCCCTGCTTTCCATCATGGAAGAACAAAGGAGGAGGATATACATCCACCCGTTACTGCAGTGGCCATTGCTTCTTCTCCTTCCTGTGCTGTCACCTGCTTCATCCATCCCAGAATGTTTTCGTTAGTGAAAAAGATATCAAAAGCCCACTGCTGTGTGCCATGGAGCAATTGTTATTCGTGTGCAGATCTCTGCCTGGGGCCGCCTCGCATGAAATTTGACATCAATCGCTTTCAGTCGCACTTTTGAATGGGTTTATCATCCGAGGGGACAGGAGGTGGTTTTGTGACGGATTATTACTGCCAAAATACACTCCCGACTGCCGGTCTGCAGAGGGGTGCAGTGCAAAATCACCGTGAGTCTGTTGAGATTCCTGTTCCTGAGAGCTGGGAGAGATGCAACAGGGCGGTAATACCAGATCTCTACCTGCGCTGGTCGCCCTGTGTGCATTCACAGTCTTCTCATCAGCTCATCTTCCCGAGATCAAGACATAACACCCAAACGCTGCTCCCTTCATGCGTAACTTTCTCTCCACTGCTGACGTTATCCTCCTCTACTCCTCCAAAACCAAGGTACCCTTGCTCTTTGCGTTGTTGTCCTGAGCTTTGTGTGTGCTGCGTCCCTCTGACAGAAACAACAACAAAGCTTGTGGAAAACACGTTGGTTGTATCCGTTGCCCAGTGACAAAGTTATTTTTTGTCTCATACTAAAGTAGCTCATAGCAGCAGGTTTTCACCCCAAGTAAACTAGTCCCATAAAAAAACCCCAAGCATAAAAACATAATACAACCTGCAAAATAAGTGTTTTTTCTACCCAGTTGCCCACTTGCAATCTTAAAGGATGCATAAAAATTTGGATGATATTGGGAAACGAGTTTTTTGGGAAGTGGGTTGAGTGGGACTCAGAACTGCCTCTCCAGGGAACACTTTATGGAGCAAGGGGTATCTGTAAGGGTACCTCTGTTTTGGAGGGATGTTAAACAGGGCGTCTCCCATCTCTGTGTTTTGTGCGTCTCGTGTCTCAGGGCTGGCAACCCTGTATCCTTTGCGAGCCCTGAACTCACGGAAAGACTTTTTAAAGTGTGTTTTGCAAGGTGTTTATCAGTTAGAAATCATTAAAGTGAAATGAAGGATCCTTTTTGTGATCCTACACCAAATTTTCCACATTTGCTCTTCGTAGCGTCAGGTACAGTTCTTATCTGCACCCACAGAGGTTGCCATCAGCTACCCTTTAAATTGCTCAGCATATTGATTGAGTCAGTGGGTCAGAGACTACAAGTGAAAGGTGTTTTCTGCCTGACTTGCAGCAGAATAATTTTGGAGGAATTCTCTATAAACTTTCCCAGTTCCTTAGGTTTGCCTGCTACTATGTTTAATTATCTGTTACTTGAACAAACCAAAAACACTAGTTTCCCTGTGAGAGTTTTGGAAATGTAGCCAACAACAAACTCTGGGGTTAAAATGGGTTTTAAACATCCGTTCCTACAAAAGAAAAGGAGTCATTTTTTGATGGCTTACCTTTGGGCGCAGGTATTTTCATGTCATAAATAAATGAGAAACAAATAAACTTTAGCTGAGACATCTGAAACACCGATCTTGTAGACAGGTGATCAATCCTGAGACTTCAGAGCATCTATTTGTAGTTACCTGCTATCATTTTTCTTACAGGAGCAGCTAAAAGCCTCCCCAGAGATTGGAAGCAAAACGCTGTGCTACAGCTCAGCGGGAGGCAGCTCCTGCCCCAACAGATCTATT
This sequence comes from Grallaria varia, assembly GCA_013396735.1. Taxonomy (NCBI): domain Eukaryota; kingdom Metazoa; phylum Chordata; class Aves; order Passeriformes; family Formicariidae; genus Grallaria; species Grallaria varia. The sequence continues at coordinate 1,008,930 of VWZG01009477.1, forward strand.
CCTTCAACAAGAGGTGGGTAAATAACACAGCAAACGTGCAAGGAGCCTGGGGGGAATGTGGAAATATCTCACATTTGGAAATGTGACCCCGTGTCGAGCTGAGTGAAATGTAACCCTGACATTTTCCTGCAGAAAACCAGAGTTTGGGTGTTAACTCCTTGGTTATGCTGTGAAAACTGGAGCCTGCTGCTATTACTTCAATTTTTTTACTTGCAGTTATGCTAATTTAAAACCTATATGAAGTGTTTTTATTCTGCTTGGGGGCTGTAATTAGCTTGTGCGTGTTAACTCTTGAAAGGTGACTGTAATATTTTTCAGATTCATGTGGGGTATCAGCTCCATCCTGCAGCTTCTGGGAGCAAGTTATAATTCAGGAGCAGGATATACTCATTTTGATTTTTATCATACCAGAAAAATCCAAGATTTAGCTAATTGGGAGTGAGAGAAGCACAAGTAATTCATAGGGATTAAGAAAGGTCCGGGGTTTAAATCTCATTTACCAGCTATAGATGCTCACCTTTCACCATGTGCTTGTGAGCACTTCATACTGAAAAAGGTTACAGCTCAAGCAAGAAAAAAATATGGCCTTTTTGTGCTGGGAATGCACTACAGAAAGCTGTGAGCAAGGGGGTGGACTTACATTGCACGCCAGAAAACATCTTTGAGTAAAAGCTGACTTGTTTCACAAGGGTGCAGTTCAAAGAGTACTAGAATGTTTTCTGCAGAATTTCTGAGTTGTAGAAGAGTCCTGGAAGTACCTCTGCCTCAATAACTTTGGAGGTGAGAGTGGCTTGTTAAGCTGTAGCTGAGGGGACAGATGTACATCACCATCTTGTAGCTTACATCATGTAAATTAACATTCACAGCCTGTTTCAGTGCAATCCAGAACACAGTAACATCATTTGTCACTCCTTAGCCCCAAAGTGGATTGATTATAAAGCCTTGTACTGCCACTTACTGCATCTCAGTGGCTTCTGAAACCACAGGAAGATCTGATCTTACAGGAAGGCTTATCCTACCTGTCATTCCCACACTAACCTGCCCAGATGTGCCCATAATGGCACAGATGTGACTTTCAAGAGGACCTTAAAAAAATGCATTTGGGAAAGGCAGGGAGTCAGGACATGCAGTACCCACATTGGGGCAAGTGCTGGAGTCAGATGTAGCCAATTAGAAATTTTTTTTTCCCCAGTCCTGGCGTCCAAGCATGAGTTGTGACCCTGTGCTGGCATGTTGGGTTGCCAGGTAGGGGAGACATTCCAAAAGCTTGTGGTTTGACACCACTGCAGCTCCATGATCAGTGGAATCCTTCTGGAAGCTGGGCACCTCATGAGGGTATCTGCACCTTGTGCCTTTCCTGTGAAATTCCTGTTTATGCTGGTCTTGGTGATGGCAATGTCTTTGAAAGTCAGTGTTGTGGTCGGTCTTCAGCAAAAGCTAAAGAAGAAGATATTTTTTCCTTTCCAGCATTAGTGTTAACTTCTCAAGTGGTAATCACCACTGACTGCAGGATGGCAGGAGCAATGCGAAAATGTAATAAGGCAGCTGGGACCAGATAAGAAAATGGTGAAGCTGGAATGAAAGGCATAAATCTAAAATGTGCATGAGGATAAATCTTCTTTTCTTAATAGAGAAATATGTAGAAATGTTAGAAGGCATAGAAATGGCTAAAGCTTTCCTGTTGAGTAAGAATTAGTCTGACCAGGCTGTCTCTGACCAGACTTGAAATGACTGTCTTTTACTAGATTTTATAAATGCTTTAAATTTGGTAAGGTTTTAATACTGCCTTCATGAGCAAGAACAGCAAAATACAGTACGACATTATCTAAAGTCTGTTTCCATGAGATAACAAGTTTACTTATTCAGTTTCAAAATTGATGCAGTGTGGAAAAATATTTGTGCTCACCTTGTCGTATTTAGTTGATGTGTGTTCCTGAACTGTCTTTCTCTGTATGCTATTCTGCCCTGGACAGAGCTCAGTCCCTGTTGTCCAACACCATCCTGTTTTAAATAAGTTCTGACCACACGTGGCAAACTTCTGCACCTTGTGGAGCACTGCTCGACTAGCAGGAACAAGAAGTTTATTTGTGTGTTTTGAAATCCAAATCTACCAGAATGTCTTGGTGCAAACAGCATAATCTGATATACTAATCTGCAGGATAATCCATTATATTAATGACTCCACTTGATGGACAGAAAGCCTTCACCTTCTCAGTGTGATGATGTTTTTCTGATGTGGTTCTTTGCACAGTTCCTGAGGCCCCGTTTTATCTGCGAGGGCATAAATTGTCACAGGGTTTAGGTTCGTATCTCTTGACTTTGTCTCTCAGAGTCACTTTGATCCCTCTCCTTCAGCAGCATCCAAATTATTTAAACGATCATCTGGCTTCTTTATTACATGAAAAACTGCCTGCCTGTGTGAAGTGATCTATCGTTTTGTTACCCTGTGGTGATCTGATGAAAGGATTAGAGTCAGACATTTCTCATCCATTTATATTTAATTAGAAATAGCCATTAGCAAGTTTGAGACTTTCAATAATTGTGTATTTCCTGCTTGCATTTATTTCCCCTTACCACTGCTTTCCTGTAACTCCTGCATTAACCAGTAATGTCGCACTAATTGATTGTGAAGTTGGAAATAGATAGTCAGAACTTGTGAGTGCTTTTGATTCAATACAGGAACAGCAAGGGTCCTGATAGCTGAGAAACACTTCATACTACCAGATTTTTGTGTGTCTACTCATAGTGAATTGCACACTTTTGTTTAGGTCCTTCAAATGGTTTTGATGGGCTTTAATAACTACCTTGGAATAAAATATGCCTCCTGAATGCCAGTTATGGTGTCAGAATCCCAGCCTAAGCTGCTTACTCAAGACATTTGCACTTCCTGAAAAGTTCCTTAAACCACTGAAAACAATTCTCATAAATTTTAGAATAGTGCATTTTTATTTCAGTAAATGCTAAGCACCACAAAGAGGCAAGTTGCTGTTAGCAGTTACTCTAAATCAGATTGGCTTGGATACCCTTCAAAAACCAATTTGCACTCATTTTAAAACAGTGTGATAATGAATTGCATTAATTGTTAATGTTTGCTTTCAGTGGCCATTACAGAAGCCATCCTAAATCCTTCCCACGGGGCAACCAATTGGCAGAATGCGCCGAGAAGAGAAATGCAAGAACCCCGAGCCTAATTATTTGTTTGTAATGGCTCAAGCCCCATTACTTACTTAGGAGAGTGATTTTGCTCATGTGTTCAGACTCTTGCAGCTCAGTGGCAGAGGTCCCTGGCAGATTTATGGGAGCTGCTCCCTTTGCATCAGCAGGATTTGTACTGACCAAGCACCGGGGCCAAAAATGGCTCAAGAAGTATCGGCCATCCTGTCCTGACACTGCTCAGATTACCCAGTTGCCTTTTTAAAAACCACGGAGTGTTTATCAAAAGGTTATGGTATGAAACAAAGCAACAATTAAAATACAGCCCCCAAAACTGCATCCTGTAGGAAGTTTAAATTAGAACTGGTGTTTATTTTCATTCATGGCTGGTTTTTATACTGCCTAGAGATTATTCTGTGCATGATGTTTTTATTCTTTCTTCTGTCTCTGTGCAATATTTGAGGGGACTATAAGGTTCACTGACTTCATGAGAACATTAATAACTTTCAAGCTTTAAAGGACCTTTCTTCTCTTGGTGGTCAAGTGTCCATCGATTGTTTATTGATTGATTCTTTCATTCGCTCCTTGTATATTGGCTCTGGCCACATCCATGAGGATTATCATGCACACAGACTAAGCATAAGCAGTTGAGAAGCAGAAAAAGGTGATTTGATGATTAAATCACGGGATCAGGATTCACATTCCTGGAGATATCACTGCACCTGTTTATGTTTTAATTTTTCACTTGAAGAATGACAGTGTGTCAGGAGTCTTCCATCTGGTTGATTATGAATACAAACCATATTGATAACTGTTTCCAGGACCAGAGAAGATAGAGCTTTCCATTATAAACCTCTTTGGAAGTGTTAGAATTCACTAGATCAAAATTAAGGACATTAAAAATATGTTCTGTTTTTGCTAGGTATGTTCTAAAAGTATCTTCTGCTGTTTTTATAAATTTTTTAAGGAAAAAAAAATCTTTATATCATTTATAACCATCAAAATCTTTTTCAGTGTCTCTGAAGATCCCTGTGGTGGTTGACTTCACTTGTACCCTAACTGATGTTATGTGGTCATCCAGACAAAAAGCCTGGGGAAACCAGGGAGATGGGAATGGGAGTGGTTTCCAAAAGCAACCCTTCCCATGCAGCTGCCAGGTAAAACTTACAGTTCTTCTCTACAGATCAAAGGCCAGTTACGCTGGAGAATAGAGAGGTGAGGGAAAAGGCTGAGTGACATTTGAGAAAGGAAGCTGGAGCAGTGAAACGGAGGATGAAGGGTGAAAAGTTTAGCCTTCCATGAGAAAAAAAGGGAAGTGAGTGCTGGAGTAGCACAGAGCTCTTACCCAGCCAGCAAGAATTTAATTTCCTCTGATTAGATAACAGGGGACAACCATAAAAAGTAAGTAAATAAGGAAGGAAGCATGCAGAAAGTGTTGTAAAATCTCTTCATTATGAGGGAAACATAAAGCAAATTCACCTGCTGGTGAGTGCCCTGATAGGAGAGGGCAGGCAGGTTCAGAAAGCTGCCATAGCACACAGGCTGCTCTACAGAGTTGGTCATTACATGCTCTCATGTTGAAGCTGGCAGGGCAATATAGTATTTCTTTTATTTGGCTATGTCTTATAATGTATTGGCTTCTATCAGCACACAAAAAAACCCTCTCTCCCCCTGCCCTGAAACCAGTGGCAGTGAAACAGCAGGACTGACGTGTCACTCTGCCGCTCGTTAACAGAGTCCTGCTGGTTCCTAATTGCTTGTCGTGGCTCTTATGCTCGTTTGCAGGCTGCCTGAGGAGCCACAGGCTGGACATCAGCTACCAAGGCCCTGGAGTGTTAAAATCCTGCTGGACATCTCATGGCAGATGCTGGTGGAGGTTGCACCTTATTAAGGGAGCCTGGCCAAAGCAGTTACGTTGAAGAGACAGGATGTCTGCCCCAGACCACAGCAGTCCATGGGTAGGTGCCTTTGAAAATCCCTTCAGTCTTTTGGAGCTGCTTTGCACCACCTGAAGGCCCTGCACATTCTTGATCTGTGTAATTAGCTGTAATAATTAGGTTGAATTTAGAACAGAGTATGAATTAGCTGGAAGTAATGGGGCGCATTCAGTAGATGGTGCACTGGGACACTGTTACGTACTGGAGTGTCTCATTTGTGCTACTCAAAGGCATTTCTTTTCCACTTGGAAAAAAAATGACTAATGACTGGAGGAGGCAGACGCAGCAGCACAAACAGTGAAAACTCTTGCTCAGATGTGCACCATTGCTCAGATTTCAGGCAGATACCAGAAAGGCTTTTAGCGACACTGTGAGCAACGTGGGAGCGCGACACCATCGGCAGCACGGTCACATCAGCAAAGGGAAGGTCAGCGAGAGCTGCGGGTGTTCAGCATCTCTTGGGGTCTGGCTCAGGTGCAGCTTTGAAACAATCAGTCCAGATTTGCTCTTTTTTTCAGGTGTCAACAGCTGTGTCTCATCTTGCCAAAATGCCCAGGCCCACTGTTTGAAGATGCCAGCACGTAACACACAAGCTACTTTCCCATTCGGAATGATCACAAACCTTACAGGAGAGGGCCGGAGCTGATCATTATTCAAACACTGGCCTGGTAGAAAACAGTTTATTTTCCATTTTGGTGAGTGCTATGGGAGCTCAGTGTTCCAGATCCCTTCTTTCTCTCACAGTCTGAACAAATGTGAGCATATACCTACGCCTCCACTGCAACAGCGGAGACAGAAACTAACTCCTGAGCCTTAAGACTCGGTTTACCATTGTATTCGGGAAGGACTAGATGTTGATGTTTTTTTGGTCTGAGTTTGGCCCAGCCATCTGTGAAAAATTTATTCTTTTCCTGCCAAGTAGGAGAAAACAAGTGCTGATAAGGGAGAACTTCGACCTTGGAGGGAACATTGATGTATAAACTAAAATTAATTGGGCTCTCACCATTGGCTGATGGCCCTTAGAGGGCATTTGGAGGAGAAAGTGAGGAGGAGGGTGATGAAGTAAGCCCCCAGACCCATTTTTAGAGGGACCCTCTGAGTAGTACCACGCAGGCGCAAGGAAATTCCAGTGCACTCACACATGTGCAGAAGGAGAGCCCTTACATAACAGGGGGGAGGGTCTTAAGGCCTCTCACTGGGCAGTACTGGCCACACCTGCCCAGGTGAGACGTCACCCAAAAAGTAGTTAAAAGGCAGATGGCTCATGCTTTGGCTCGGCTCGCTTCACATGAAGGCCAACGTTGCCTTGGCGGGGACGCCGCTATCCTGTGAGCCTGCCGGCGCTGGAGGATGCAGCCCCTGCTCTGGGGAGTCCAGACACTTCGGGGTCACTGAGACAACCTCGTAACACCTGGGCAAGTTAGGTGAGACATAGGGCTTTATTCTTTTCCCTCCTTCTCTCTCCATCTCTTTCCCATGGGTTCTCGTTTACTTGGCCACCTCTTGTAATAAAATACTGTTGCTTTAAGCTTACAACGATGTCTTTGTTTCAATTTCAGAGCCCTCTGAACCTTTTCCCTGGAACAACCATCCAAACAGATTTTACATCTCCTCCTAAATTTAAGGACTTCTCAAGCAAGTTGCGAATGGCAGCCTTAAGGGATACCCTGTTCTTAAAGTTTGGGAAGTTCCAGTTCTTCAGCCAAGAGGCAGGAAATGCTCCCTGTAAATGACCCCTGGCTGCCTTGAAACCAAAGACAAGAGAGTCAGTTCCAACCATCTCCCTTGCCTCAGCTTTGAGAGGAGCAATGGACTCGCAAGATGAGAATATTGCTTTCCAGCAAAGTAATAAAAGTCTCAGTTTCTCCAGGGAGCAGTGGGAGCTAGGGGATTTCACAAGGAAGTGGATGACACTGATGGAAGGGCTTTTCAGACCAAGGAATCCTTGATTCTTTTCGTGCAGGGGGACAGGACTTGGGAGTGATCTCATCTTTCCTCATTGAATGGGTATCCTGAGCATGAGAAAACTACAACTTCATTTGCAATCACAGCACAGGGGGCAAGGCTAAGTCTGAAGGGACATCCTTGCAGAGGGACGTAAGTTGGAGAAGTGTTTGGCTCTTCATGAAGTGTCTCTTCATGAGTTCAGAGGCAGATTGTGGGGATAAAGTGATAAAAGGAAGCTGTCCATAAGAAGACTGTAGTCTCTCCACCTCACTGGCACAACTTTTCACCGAGCCATGCAGTCCCCATTGCCAGATCCCATCTCCAAATCTCTTTTACCCAAGCCAACCCCATGAAAGCAACCCAAGAAGTAGAGCTTGGTCCTTTTAAGCTCAGCAGCATGCTGATATGTAACCTGATTTTCAGGGCAAAATTTCCTACATCTAACAATATCAAGAGCTTGAAGGGCAGACTGCATCTAAGTACATTTCTCCAGAAGCCCAAGTTTAAAAATATATGTATATGTGTGTGTACTGAAGATGGCTATAAAAAAAAAGCTCAAAATCCTCATTACTTTCTCAGGAAAGACCATAAAGGTTACACACTGCAGTTCTGGCAAGGGCATCCTGTACTCCTTTCAGCCCTGTTGTATGGAAACAAATAAACCAGAACCAAAAACTCAGCCACGAAATGTTGTTCCACGTTGCTCCAAAAATTAAATGAATGGTGAATGGTGTCCTCCAAGGCAGGAGAGAGGCCACATTTCCCTTTCCAGAGAAGTCTGAATGTATTGATTAGAATTGCCTGGATGAACCTCCCGGCCTTCAAGGATTGCTGATACTTGTTTTAACATTTTTCAACGCTTTTAATTGGTGACATGAGACAACCGAGGTGTGACTCAGCCAAGAATTTACCGGAGGATGGGGGAAGTCCCACGAGATCCCTGTTCTCACTGTTTTCTGCCAGCTCTTGGTCTTTGTGGCCAACAGAGCAACAGCCCATGGCCCAGTGAGCCCTTTTTTAACCTAATTTGCTCTCACAGTCAAAGCACTCCCAGCCTGTCCCTCCGGAGAACATCGGTAATCCTTTTCCCGTTGACAGCATCTGAGGGCAGGAGCAGAATGAAATATGAAGCCCATCCATTAAAGCCCAGGACACAGCTTGGTTGTTTGGTCGGTGTAATTCAAAGAACGACTCCCACAGGGAGCCGGTGCCCACAATCAGGCTCCAGCTTCGGGATGAGCTGATTTGTTTTCCACTGCATGGCTTTATAAATCTGATCCATGCCGTGGGATGACCCTGCTGCCCTCACCTCAGGGTTTGTCCTCCAAAGAGCTCCAGTTTGGCACCAAGCCTGCAGCGTCACAGTTCGTGGTAAGGAACTCGCTTGGAAATAAGAAATTGCAACTTCATTTCCTTCCTCATTGTGAAAAATTGAATCTCGCTTGGCTTTCTTCCCTCCCTCTCTCTCTCTCTCTCTCCCTCTCTCTCTCTCTCTCTTTGGATGGCTGCAGCTACTGAAAATGTTCTGCCTTAAAAATAACACCTTCCAGCAAATCAGACAAATACTGCCAAGCAATTTTCCAAAAAGAGCCCCGAGCACAGACAGGAGAGCTCAAATTGCTGACTTGCAAGGCAAGCTCCTGTGCCTTCAGGTCTGCCCCTGATACCACTTGCCACAGGTTTTGATCATGGCTCAGCCAACACAGCTGTGGATTTACAGCTGAAACAACACAACGTGACTCTATGGCGTTAGACCTGTTCATTTAGCACGCAAATCCTTCTAAACGTGATGAATTCCTTGTTGAAATCAATAAGCACTTGACTTAAAAGGCTGTCCTGGAGGCTTCTCCTAATTTCCCCTCTGTACTTCTCCATACCTCTGTGCACCTCCCTATAAAAGCAAAATAGAACAGAAAATGACTCCTATGTATTTCTCATGAGCTGGTGTTTTGACTCACATCTGCTTTTTCCTCTGTCTTTTTAAAACAACGCATGTAATCTGTCCATCTTTACAGAAGCCATTCTAGTGTAAGTTATGATATTTAGCCAGGAGCAGATGTGAACACACTCCTGCTGACAGCCACTGCCTTCTGCAAACAAACAGACCACAGATTCTGCTCCTGCTCCTTTGAAGTGGCTGAAAATTGGTCCAGCGTTCATTAAAATGAAGCCATTTCACAGGGAAAGGGAAAAAAAGAGTATTACATTATCCTCTGCCTTTCAGATCCCCAGGCATGCTTTATATCAAAGGAACATCAGTGTTGTTATTCAGCACCTATGTTATCAAAATGCTTAATATCTGTGTCTGTGGAATACGACCTGTTGCACTGAATAAGGGGACAGCCCTTCTCTTTCAGAGAGTAGGGAAAAGGCCAATGCATCTCTAGGAAGGAATGGGATAATAAGGTGGGGGGAAAAGGCATATAACAGACTTCAGACAACCAAAGCCAGACATATGGAGCTCCTTTTAAACCGCCTGGGTAATTAATTTCCCAAGGCTGTAATTTTAAGCCTTACGGCTGCTTCATGCCTCCTCTGAAAGACATGATTTGATGTGCCTCAATGAAACGGGAAGTTTTAATTGGTTTTTTTTTTTTTTTTTTTTTTTTTTTGCACCTGCTTATTAAAATATGAAAAGCACGCCCGTGTAAGCACTTTCAAAAACTACCGGTGTACCTCGTGATGGGCAGCCAAGCCGTACCCAGACTATTTGAAGTGTTGCCTTCCAATTGCGTAAACATTTCCAGTGGGACTCCTTTGGCAGGGGCAGACGTTTGAAGCCTGACAGTCTCTTTTTGTCTTTGCTGGATGGATCTATGAGAGGCATGTTCTGAGCGCTGAAAGGCGACAGTAATTTTGTTGACAACAGCGAAGCAAAAGTTCCAAAGCAAAACATCAGTGACAAACGCGTTGGAAATACAAAATACCAGCTGGCTGGTCCTCCCTGGAGGCAAACCTTTTTTTTATATATATAAATTAATAGGCCTTTCTCTTCAGATGGTCTGTTTATCTGTCGTAATTTGACAGCGTATGAAAATGACGCCTAAATTTATTTTTTCAGAGGGTAATTGCCCTGGCATTTAATCTCTGTGTCGTCTTCTAAATCTTTCCAACACTTTGCAGTTCTTCTGCTCTCAGGCAGATTGTACATCTCCTAGATGAAATAGTCTTTTCCCTCACACAGGCAGTTACTTAGTTGCTGTCACCGACAGAAAATAGCTGCTTACATGGAGTGGTAAGCACAGGAAGGAATAGATGCATCAGACAGGCAACAGGGCTTGCAAAGCATGTTGGAAACTCTCCTGGCACCTGGAGACTCTTTCCAGCACACTTCACACACCAGGTTAAAAAAAATAAAAATCTTTCTTTGCAGCTTATTTTTGTTGTTGTTGTTGCCTGGGGAGGTGTTTCTGTGTAATGATCATCACAGGGTCTGCCACAGAGGTCTCAGTGAGCACTGATGCCAACTCTGGCCATCTCCTGGCCTCCAGTCCATTCATTTTCATGTTCTCCCATATTAAACTCGCTGTAAGGGAGCAGAACAATGGCAGGCACAGCTCTGGAGGCAGCTTTGGGAGGGTGCTCATCACTTGTCAGGGTCTGGATGGTGCCAGTTTCTCTCTAGTTCTCAAGGGTGACAGGTCTGATCAGGCACTGAAAGGAACTGAGATTGCCTTTAACCACCAAAAAATGCAAAACTTGCAAAAAATTATGACTGGCACCACACACCAGAAAGGTTAATTGTCATTGGCTTTAGATGGCGAGGATAAAAAAATTAAAATTTCTGTGCTACTGCTCTCAGAGGACAAGTAAAATTTGGTGGTGAATCATGAAACTGAGGGTCTAAGAACACAGGGTGACGTGCTGTCACTGACCTGTGTAGGATTTGCCTCATCAGCCACCTTTTTACACTCCATTATTCCGCCATTCCTAAGTCAACACATTTCTCCTCTCCCTGCGCCACCCCCTCCCAAGTTTTATCACAAGGAAATTTTGCTAAGATTGTTTTTTGAGCCTTTTGCAATCAGTGGGAGTCTGACTTTTGGATTCAATATGTATCTTTTTCAGGCCTCAAATTGTCACTGTCAAAGCTCTGGGTAGTATATTCAAGGATTTCCATTTCATTTGTCATCTTACATTGGATTACATTTTGGAAAATGTTTGGTGCTGGCAGTTGGGGTTTGACATTGAGAATCGCTCAGCTGGTGTGTGAGCTTTCTAGTAATGTACCAGACTTTACAATAGTGCTCAGGTCTGAGCATTTCCAAATATACTTTGTTTTTTTCATACTTTTTCAATCATGCTGCTCTGATGCCTGACAGTCTGGTTCCCTTATGAAAGGTGAAGCTGGATAATGATTCCCTCAAAAGCTGTTATTTCAGTATTGTTTTTTAAAGCAGGTAGTATTAGCAGGGTTGCTCCAGAGAATGCTGTTTTCCCAAAGATGTAGGTGTAATACGAATGATTAGGAAACTTTTTAAAAAAGTGCTGATCTCTGTTTATGCTTTGGGCTGCATAAACTCCCTTACAGTTCTGTAACATCATAAACCTTGCATGTTCTCAGATGCTTAAATTGTTTTGGAATATAACACAAATACACTTTTGAGTCTTTACCCTGAGGTCTCATTAAAAACTCTTTGGATTCCTAGTAAATGATTTTTTTTTTTATGGAAGTCCTGGAAAATATTATTCCTGCAATTCTTTTAAATACTTCTGCTTCTTACCAATTGCACATTTCCTTCTGGATTGACAGGCCCTTTCATTAGTTTATTGAGACATTTAAATTTGTGCCTTGTTTTGTTTTGCAGAATAGGTCCGTGGATTTTGGCTGCTGCATTTTGTTGGAGCCTGCCAGCAAATGGCTGTGCATCCTCATCATGGCAGGATAGAGAGTCTTCAGGTCTCGTGGCAATCTCGGTAGGCTTACATCCTGGATTTTTTTGTAGGTAAGAGCAACATGAGCATGTTTCAAAATGATGGGCTCTTATTTCTCTGAGCATGTACCCCAACCTCTCTTTGCCATTCTTCAAATATTATTGGTTTTACAGCTTCTGTGCAACAGGTTTGGCTGAGGGCAGCTGTCCGCAGTGCGGAAGATGAGATGATTTAGGGGGGTGTGAGATGTTTTATGTATGTGATGTACAGAAGGGACCCGGGGATCTCCACAGCTCGGGCAGCATCTGCCGACTTTCTGATGCCAGGAAAGATGTGAGGATCGGGAAAGGAAACAAACGCAATGGGGATACGGGAAAGGAATTGGAGAAAATTAATTGAAAACCCCGTCTCTCTCTCTCCCTCTCTCCTGTTCCTACTGCTGTGGGAATACTTTTGTCCCACATGTGATGGAGGATGTGTACTCAGAAACTCTTCATTCTGCTCACAGTTCTCATCCCATCTCACAGCAATTCTACCAGGAGCTGCCCTGCGTGCAAGGGCTGAGCTACTCATTTCCTGCTGTAAAACAAAGAGTATCCAAATTAATTTCATGTCGAGCAAACCGGTTACTCATCTGTTAGTGGATTTTCCCTCCTGACCGGCTTCACTGCAGCCTCTGGCCTCTCTTTGCTGCTTTTCTCCGGCTTGTTCCGTAGCCAGGGGGAACTGCTCCCTGCCTGCAATGCTGCAGGGAAGCAAGCCCCAGCCCAGGGCAGCAGGATGCTGCTACTCATATCTCACCAGGGAGTTCCAGCCCTGAAATTGAGGTTGTTTTCATCAAACCAGAGTCTACTTGGAAGGTTCGTCCCTTCAGACAGAGCGGGGAGCAGCCTGGCTGCAGAGGCTGGACTTCTCAGATGTGCTCCTGCTGCCTGGGAAGGGACGTGAACTCAGAAGCCAATGGCCAAGCAGGTGCCTGCAGGAGCTCAGCTTATTCCTACAGTTTGCAGAATTGCTCTGCTCCCTGCAAAAAACGTCTCAGATGCCACAAGGTGGAAAAGGTTACTCACCCAGAGGGTGGCTGGGCACTGGAACAGGCTCCCCGGGGAAGTGGTCACAGCCCCAAGCCTGTCTAAGTTCAAGAAGTGTTTGGACAATGCCCTCAGGCATGTGGTAGGATTTGATGGAGCTGTCCTGTGTGGGGCCAGGAGTTGGACTGGATGACTTTGATGGGTCCTTTCCAACTCAGCATATTCTGTAATTCTATGACATGTTAAAGTCGACAGCCCAGTTCTATTAAAATCAGTGCCAGAAATTTCCGGTGACTTCCCCTGCTCCAGCCAGGGTCTGCACTGAAAAGTTCAGCTGCAACTGTTGCACATTCATATATTCAATGCCAATTTCTACAGCTCAGCTTCGGTATTGAGAAAATATGTGTCTGCTCATTGGAAAAGGTTAACAATGTATACTATTTAAGAAACTGTTGCTAACGAAACCTTATTTTATTTTGATAGTGTTCAGCTATCTCATCCCACTTGTTTTAAAAATACAAACTTTGACTAAATTTCCTCAAAAATTCCAGTTTTCAGAAACATATGTAGTGATTAGAGTTGTTGAACATTGCTTTCACTGAGAGTGGAAGGGAAACTTTGAAGACTGAAAAACTAACAGTCAAGGCAAATTGAGGCGAAAATACAGTGGTATTCAGAGTGCATGGCCGTGCAGGATGAGAGATTTTTGACCCATCAATCTGGAGGATTTCAGTCTACCAGCAAGATCATACAAGAGGTTCATCATAATGTGCTTCCTCTCTAAAATGCTCCCCAAAATACTCTTCCCTCCAAAAGCAAGGGTGGTCGTAACAGAGACTGAGGTTTGTGGATCAGCTTCTGAGGTACAAGGATGAGGTGTTCCTAGTGGGAACGCTTCTGCTGCTCCTTTATTCTGTCAGAATTGCTATCCTTCTGAAAGGGCCTCCAAGCTCCTGACTAACAAAATACTTTATCTGTCCTGCTCTGAAATAATTTTTCCTGCAAGGAATAGCGATGCTGTTATGGCCAGGAGAGTGTTTGTTGATGAAAAGGCACACCCAGGCCCTAATCCTGCACCTCTGATGCATCATGAGCAAGTCAATCTGCAGAGAGATCCTTTTGGATCCCAGCACAGCCCTGGGAAAGAGGCTCAGACAGCAGCACCCCAGATCCAGAGACACAGCCCAGCCTGGCAGTGCCACGTAGCCAGACTTCTCCCAGGAGACGGCTCGGGGAAAACAACCCCCTAAAGCACATTATTCTGCACGTTATGGATCAGCTGGGATAAAAAACGCGCTCAAGGGTGGCGCAAGGGTGGCTCATCTCCTGCAAACACCTGGCTGAACCCGGTAACAGCGGTGCAGTGACACTGAATGACAGCGGCTTTAATGGGAAACCAGTTCAATTAACGGCGCCGCAAGCAGCAAAATAGCAGACAGCTCCTCAGCATGGGAGGGGAGGGAGGAGTGAATTAGGCTAAAACCATGGTAATTAACAGCTGTCTGGCAGCGAGGCATTTTGTCTGCCCAGCAGCTGAGAGCTCTTTATTACACATAACCTCCCATTGGAGTCCAACCTGCCTCTGAGTGTTGGAAGTGGGGAAGGAAGCTGCTGTTTTGCCTTGACGAACGTGCTGCTGTATTGCTAGGTAAATAGCATGTTCATTCTTCATTTTCATAAAATATATCCTTCAGCATCCAGCTATGAGAAATTCACCCCGGAGCTCTAACATAGAGTTTACTAGAAAAACAGTGTACTTGGTCCTGGGCTAAGAGCAATAGAAATATCCTTATGAAACACATATGGAAGAATGGCTTAGTGTTTGGGAGAACAGATAAAACACATGCATATTAAACCTTTGCTTTGTAAACCAACGTTTTGGGATCTTTAAAAATGTTACTGAAAATATCCAGGTTTAATTCCATCCTATGGGGCATTACTGATGCCTAAAAATCCTACAAAAGACTTTCAAAACAGCATCAGTTGAGATAGATAGATAGATAGATAGATAGATAGATAGACAGATAGATAGATAGGGGGAGAGAGAGAGAGAGAGAGAGAGAGGGGGGGGTTCCTTTATTAGAAGCTTCTAGGTGCACACTATTCATCAATAGAATCAAACATTGATCTTATCTGTTAAAATAACAGAGTTGCTTTACCTTTAATTTCAGTAAAAGGAGGATGAACCCCTATTCCTAACCTCTCAAAATATTTTTGCAGAAATTCCAGTCGTTGGCTCCTGCTTATGAGCAGGTAAAGCATGAATTCTGCTGGGCAAAACAGTGCTGTGGTGTATCCATGGCAAATTACAGTACTGGAAATGTGGTGCAGGGTCCAGCTCCCACGGTAGGGGTCACAGTCCCCTCTCAGCTGCGTGTAGCCCTCTTCAGACCATTTTCTCTTAGTTGGTGTTGCCCTGCATCTACTTTGTTCCCTGTTTGGTAAAAAGGGGCATCCCATACTGAGGGGGCCTCAAGTCTGGGCTGAGGACCACCATGGAGGTACCTGGGGCATCACTGGATGGCCTTGCCTGACTGCTTCTGACTGCAGGTGGGAAGGGAAGGGGGCACTGGGCTGGGTTTCCTGCTGGGACAAACAGAGCGAAATCATAGTGGAACAAAGCCCAGAGGAAAGGATGGAAGGCAAAAGCTGGGATTTGAGGAATGGGGACTGTAGGAGCTGGTTTGGCTTCACTGAAGGATCTGTTGCATCCTCTTTCATCTGTCTCAATTACCGGGAGGATGTCTATGGGGTTCTCCTTGACTCCAAAATCTCCTACCAACATCTGCCCATTGCCAGCCTTGTCACAGCACTTACAAAACTCCAAACAATAGTAGTTTCAATGGAAAAATCCTGTAATTTGACACAGTCCTATTCTAAGTTACTGTGTTTGCTTCCTCCAAACTCTCTTACCACTTCCATTGTAAAAAATTATCAGTTGTGGTTTCAGCCTTGTCTCACTGGGGAGAGAAACAGGTGCTAAGCCATCCACCTGAGAGCATAGGGGGAACATGAGTAACTTCTCTCCTTCAGCACTAACAGGGGGGACTTCTCTGAGCTCAGTGTTCCTTGTTCACTTAGGACAGTGCTTGGGGACCTGTGCTGAGCTTGCAGCCTGAACCTGCCAAGCATCACACAAACACGCAGCAGAAGACGGCTGATTCACTGTTTTTGTGAATGGAAACTTTTTAAGGCAGAAGGTATGTGTACTTTTTAATCCATCATGGTATTAAATCCTGTTTGGCACACATGTCAGAAATGAACACTGTTGGGCACTGCTTCCCTCCTGCCAATGCAGCCAGGTTAGTGGTACAGCAGGAGCTGGTAGGCAAGCAGAAGGTGGCCCTGGTGGCTGTCTGTTCCATTTATTTTTGTTCTCCTAAAGCAACAACAAGAAATTGCCATGAAAAAAGGCAGCTTGAGTCGTTCTGCCTGCAGACCAGGGCCAGTCCCTCTCTAAGACTCACTCTATCACGGTGCACGCAGCATGGGTGACTCCTCGGGTGCTTAAGCACATAGGAAAAGTCACAAACATGCCATGTGATCTTCAGGGTGTAAGGAACAGGGTACGTGGAGCAGGGGTTGAACACTGCAGCATTCGGAGCTGTTTGATGCAGGGAGATAAAAGACAAGGCTTCTTTGATCGAGGGATATCTGCCAGAAAGGAAATGCTACTTTTGTGCTGCTGCCATTCTCTTTATGCAGCTCAAGAATATTGGCAGTTTGTCAGTTGTTTCCCCTTCACCTATTTATATAAAACATGGCATTAAGCCCAGAGAAATTTTCCCTTCACTCTATTTCTCCCCGCTGACAGTAAGGGACATTGAAAGACAGGTTCATATAAAACACCCACAGCAAAAAAAGCAGTGTACTGGCACCATGCACATGTCCTGCCATGGAACATCTTCCCTGCAAACATGACTTCTGCCTTTTAGGAACAAAATGCTGCAGTCACTGGGATAAATGAACCAGCGAGGCTGAGGTACCACCTAAGGCACAGTTGGGGAGCTCCATGGGAAATATCCTGTAAGAGTCACAGTATTTTGTAAGCTAAGTAGTAATCCTATTTTCTTACAAAATAAAGCAGCTTTGCTTCCAGGTATGTAGAGAACTCTGGGTGTCAGCAAATAGCTGCCACTTTTAAGCAGAGGTCCTTTATGAGTATGGAGTCCGCACAGTCACTGATGCCACCTGGAGCTCTGGAGAGGCATTTTCCTAAGTTAGCCTGGCCAAATGCAAATAAAAGTCACAAACCTGCATCCCAGGGTTTTAAACCCAAAAAGCTCCCCCCACCAGAGCATAACCTGCTTCTCCCTAGCACCAGGGCCAGCTGATAACCCTTCACCCTGCCCAGAACTGTACCTGCTGCCTCAAAGGCTTTCTCAAAGGAGCAGCAGCTGCAGGAGCCAGCCAGGGCCCCAAACTCACCTGTGGCTCCTTTACCCTAAGCAGCTTCACCTGGAACTCGGCCACAGTTAATTAGTTCAGCTCATTACACCTGGAACTTTCCCTGAGCTGAGTGGGTGCTGCTCTAGTCCTGTCTCCCGGATGGATCACAGCCCAGCTGATGGTGTAAGTTATTTTTTTTTCCCCTCTTGTTCTGGGGATGGAACTGCTTTTTCTTCTGTTTGAAGTTCCTGTGTGCCAGTAGGAGGGTGACCTTTCTGCCTGGTGGTAACTCACTTGTGATGGTAGCAAAACTTTGTAAAGCTTTGGGCTTGAGCTTGGCAGTAGGGGAAGAGAAGTGGCTTATTTTTTCTGACAACTCTCCTCCTGCCTTGTCAGTATTTAATAACGTGCATCCAAGAGAACTGCATACATCAGGGGCTTGTGAATTGTGAGCTGTTATCTTTTGGTAACATATCTGGAATCCCATGGTGATGCTCGTGGTGTGTTATTACTCAGATAACTGCCTTGTGATCCAGCATGTTGGGCAGCAAACAGCTCGGCTCCAACAGCACAGGATTTCAGTACTGGTTCACTGATAAGCCCTGTTTAATCTTATTTTGTGAAAGGAGTCTGCACTAACTTTAATTAAGGGAAATTGGACAGCCTGTATAATTTCCAGAGGTCCTTTTGTCTGTATGGAGGGGTGTTGTGGGAGTTGTTGATGAGTTTTGTTTTTAGTGTATGTGGCAGAGCAGGTTTGGTTTTTTTCCTATGGTGTCTCAGTGTACCCATCGGCAATACAGAGATCCTGGTCCCAATTCACACCTAAAGTGAAGCTCAGGTCATTTGCAAATCACTTTTGTGGGTAGATGTGCAGCATATAGTTATATCTGGACTAAACATGCTCTGTTCTTCTAAAATAATAATTAAAATATATGTATGGTCTGACAGAACTAAAAGATTCAGAAACTGAGGGTCTGAAAGTGCTGATGTGCAGCGCCTGGTGAAAGGAACTGTGTGAGGTGTTTGCATATTAAAACTCATGCCTTTTTAACAACTTTAGCAAGGCAGGGTGTGAGGAACAAAGAACAAGTTCTGTCCCTCAAGAAGGAAAAGTTAAGTTTGTTTGTTGGATCCTGCATGCCAACTGTTTCTTAACACAAAACCTCCTGGGCTTTTTCTTGATCAGTGTCCTTAATTCTGGAGTAACCTACATTGCTTTGACTTTTAATTCTGTCCCTCTGCTCTTTGTCTGGCAGTGTCTGATCTCTGAGCGTGAGAGGATGATGCTTGCCCAGACTGGGGTTGAAATACTGTCGTTATTCACTGTGGGTTTGACCATTCTGCAGCTCTGTTGTTATAAGGTTCTCAGATAATGGATAAATTAAAGGGAACTAAAGGGAAGGTATTTGTTTTAGCTGGTTTATTGGTAATGCAGACTCTGATGAGGTGGAGAATCTCATGACCACGTACTGGCACTGCTCTCCCTTCTCTCACTCCCCTCTCAGAGCTGATTTAAAGATGAAGGTATTGGTGCAACAACGACTTTCTAGTTTACCTCTTAGCACTGCAATTTAAGACAGCTTCAGTGTTTCCTTAGCTGCGTTTTCATGTCAGTGGGAAGGCTCCAATGAAGTAGTCTGCTCGTTTGAACAAAAAAGAGGCACAGGGGCCAATGGGAAAAGCATACCCTGATTTTTATTTTTTGAGAAAATGAAAATTTGCTAGTAGAGATGTTTTCCCCTATGGCAGTGGAGCACAGGTTGTATGTGTGGCTGCTGTCCTGGGAGGAACTGCAGGCAAACTCACAAATTAAAGGTAGACCCTGATAGGTGGCACCTGAGCAAGTAAAGGCAGGGAAGGAGGGTGACCTTCCCTCTGAGTCATTCAACAATGGACCTTGGTGCAGAATTTAAAAAAGCCCAAAGATCTAAAAAAAAAACCCAAAAAAACCCCAAAAAACACTTCTAGAAGGCTTAGTAAAAAGGATTAATTTTTTTACTTTTTTTTTTTTTCTTATCTTTACAAATGACCTTCCAGTCACACTGTATGTAGTGGGCAGCATTTGAGAGATGTCTGAATGGTTCGAGATGATGCTGTGCCGACATTAATGAATGATATGATAATTGGGTTCAGCTAAAAACAGAACTAAACAAGGCTCTGTGCTTGCAAATGCTTAATGCAGAAACAAATGCAAACAAGAGCAGACCTCTGCAGGGGCCACACAAACTGTAACAGGAGCAGTGCTGTCAGGGGAAAGGAAAATTGTGAACTCTGTCAATCACCTAATGCAAAGTGACATCTGTTAAGTGCGGAGCCAGACCCTTTGCTGGTGCCAGCCAGCCATGCAAGCGCAGAATTGCCTCTGCCAGCATTTCCACTTTGCTGTCCCAGTGATGGGGCTCGTGTCCAGAAGCATTAAAACCACAGAACACAAATCTGGTCAGACAGCATCAGTGAAGTCTTTGGGAAACGTGAATAAGGCTGTGTTGGTCCAGCACAAACCCAGAAATGCCTCCTTAAGGAATTTTTTTGCTTGCCAGTGCTGCTGCTGAGGTAAAGCTTTGTGGTGCATACCTTGGAGAGGAACACCAAGCCCAGAGGGTAGGTTAGGCTGTGTGTAAAACTCTTGTCCTACCACACAGTGATGGCACAGTGAGCAATGCACAGTGCTGGCGAGGTGAGGGTCAGAGCAATGGCACATATTAATGAACTTCACTGGCAGGCACAAGACTGAAGGAAGCCTCTTACCCAGCAGTGGGAAGGTTGTTTTGGACCTGCAGGTCTCCTCCAAGGAGGTGTGATGAGCAGGAGCCCAGCCTGCTGGACTTTGGGTCTTCCATAAGGCTGGCCTTGGAGCTTTGTTTGCTTCAGTGCAGCGCACATTTACCCAGATATTGCTTCTTACTATACACGTGCATGGGTGGCTTCTAAGTGTTAATAGTTCACTCTCCACCACACTTTCTCTAAGGAACAAATCACTGTGAGGCTTCCTGCTGATTTCTTGGCAGTGGAAGAAATAGACGGTACATAAGGTAATTCAAAATATTGAGCTCTGGGAACCCTTGGTGTCTGTAGTTCCTGTTGGTGGCAGCACCTGTAGTTCCCACTCTTGTCCTTGAGAAACACTTAGCTATAAATAAACAAACCTACTGCTGGCTGTTTATCCAAGTCCTAAATCTTGTGACTGTTAACACTGCAATAATAATAAACACGAAGCAGAAATTAGAGGCTTTCCAAAGGAGGATGGGGAGATGCGAAAACAAATGCTTCTCACAGGTCTTGTCCCCATTGAAGATTTGATGAAAAAAATACAAATCTCTGAGACATACTGAATGGAATGCATAAATAACTTTGGACATCAGGAAGGGGCTTAGTAACCACATGCTGTGAGTGTGGTGTTTTAGCTGAGCCCAGGCTGGTGATGTGGAAATATGTGAAGCAGCAGCTTGGATGTTCATCAGTGGATGGACATCTGTTAGGCTCCTGACTTGTAATTAGCAACCTGGGTTTTCGGAAGTGTTGAATGCTTGGCAGCTCCAGCTGACTTCTGTTGTAATTATTAGTTCAGTGTTCAAGTTCAGTGCCTTAGAAATGTTTTGGGTTGTTTGGTTGTTTTTTTTTTTGTTCAGTGCTGTGTTTAGAAATCAAAGCCTTGGTAGCAGTTTGATAAACACCACCCAAGTGACTGAATTTGTGGGCTGATCCCAAAAACACAGGATCAGTATAAGAGCTGGAGGAAGGGATGGTGTGCTGAGTCATGTGGATACCTGCAGAGAAAATGGGTTTTGGCATAGTATAAATGCCCAGGCAAAGTCTAAATAAAAAAGAATGAGCGGTTGTTACTTTTGGATAGGTTGTTTTTGAGGGAGACTCCTTTTGGAGAAAGGTTGGCATCAAAGATACCTACCAGTGCTTTTGCAGAAGAGAAGGAGGAGACAGTGGCTGGTTCTTCAGCTTTGGGTTGTTTCTTGGTATTTTTGTATTTCAGACAGGAGACTCAAATATGGTGAATATCTAAATGAGAATGGGAAGGCACTGAAAGGAAAAGCAGAGGCTGAAAAAGTATGAAATATTTACTTACTGTATTTTGACTGGCAAGATTCCCATATGAAATTTGAGGCTGTAGTGTGGCAGGGCCAGGATTTGGACTCATTGGTCCTTGTGGGGCCCTTCCAGTTCAGGATATTCTATGATTCCATGAAAGTATTTCACGGTGTAACACTGTAGTTGGTTTTAGTTACTGTTTGGTGGAAGTTTATTAGAATTTGGGGTGAAATTTGCAATGTGGAGTTTTAAAATTTTAGCAAAAAAACCCCCAACAAAACCCACAGGCATTCTTTGAAGCCAATATTTTTACTGAACTTTATTTTTTTTTTCTTTCTATAAAATTAAAAGTATTGGAAGTTTCCAGGCCTTCCCTAGTTGGAAGGCCCCAACTTTGTGTTGAGACAGCTGAGTTGGAAGCTGACAGAGTCCTTGAGCACTTCAAGATCTATTGATAAAAAACAATGGGCTCTTACTGAGACAGTCTGAGAAGGTGTCTGTCCAACTTTACTTTTCCTCTGTGTATAGAATTAAGTCTGTAATGAATTGTAATGCAATTATGAATGGCTCTTGGGTACCTGGCTTGTGACACTGCTAATCAAATTGGAGGTGCAGAGCACTCGGCTGCAACCCAGAACAATTTGTTATGCAAGGCAGAGATTGAAGCAGCTCTTCTTCTGCTGTCTCTGGTGGCTGCGCCTCATCTAATGCACGATGACGAATGGAATTCTTAATGTCAATTCACAAAGTTTTGAGACAAAAGTCCTGGTTTTCTGCACCTTGATGACAAGATGTAAAACTGTGAACTTATTTCTAAATTCTTACTGATACCAAGTATTCCCTGTTATCTCCTTGGCGTTGCTTTCTCAGTTTGGACAGTGACATAAACTTGTTGCCTGCAGCCCTTAAGAGAGTTATATTAAGATACAAAGTGGAATTACGTTTTTCATTGTGACGCAGTGATTTGGGTCTTAAAACTGCAATTCAGTTCACAGTTCTGTTGTTCTAGCCTGGTCACTGTAGGTCTCATTAGTTTTGTATAAAGATGATTAAAGGCTGTGAAAGCAATTAATTATGTAGTGGCATTTTGGAGCACCCTTGAAGTGAATTGTATCTCAGTTATTTGGGCTTCTTGAGAAACCACAACTTTAATTATCAGTGTCAACAGATCTCATAGGAATAAGAAGTAAGCTTAAAAACAAAAAGAAGAAATGTAACTAAACTCAGGAGAAAAGATGAATTAACAAGCAAGGGAATATTCTGGACTATTTTGAGGTGGTTGAGGGGAAAATTTAGCGAAGCTGAAGGCTGGGGAGGAAGGAAGTGAGGGAGGTGGGTGCTCCAAACCTGATCAAACCACCAGATCCAGGTCTGTTCTAGGTGGGAGCATCCTTTTAAGAACCAGTCACTATTTTCTTCACTGCATGTTACTGTCAAATTATTTATGGCTTTGATTATCCTTCCTACTTGTTTTTCTGTTATTCCTGCAGCTGTCTGAAAGTGTCTTGAAGATGAAGTTGTTTTCAGGAGGAATTCTTGTATGTTTTTTTTCCCAGCATTTCATAATTCTTTTCTGATATATTCATTGTCAGGAGGAAGATTATTTTTTTAATTTGTTTGCCTGTTTGTGTGGTTTTTTTAATATACGCTGAGCAATTTAAACTACTCTTTTTCATTTTTTTCTTTTTGGAGGTTTAGTTATTAACTAGCTCCTGTTTAACCTTTCTAGAACCTTGATGCCCATTTCATAAGGTGCGTGTCAGGCCAGGCAATAAGCTGCTTGAGTTTCATGTGAGTGCTTGAGTGTCCTGCCCCTGTTTATGGGTATCTTCGCTGAAGAAGTCACGGAGAGCACGTATTTCTTTTCTGTACAGAGACCTTTTTCACACACGGAAATTGTTATTGGTTCCCCTTCGCTGCTCTGAACGTCTAACACTCGTGCATCATGTCCCCATCTGATGTTTATCTTTGTGAAGAACTGAAGGATATTGCTGACTCCCTGTCATTACCATCAATCCCTTTCCACAGAACTGTCAGCCACCTAATTATGCCTCATCTCACACTTGGGTGGATGATTATTGCAAACCAAATGTAGGATCTCTATTTGCCCTTCTTTTTTTTTTTTTTTTTTAGTCTATTCCTGTAACTTCTCACAAGTATTCCAAATTTTGTCCCAAGTGGGACTAGAGAAGTACACACAAAATGCACTTTCAAATGAGAATGCTGAGGAGATTGATCACTTCAGAACAATCCAGTGTAGTAATTGTTAACAGGTAACAGAGGGCCCAACAGTGAAGCTCAGAATGTCTCAGCAAACCTAATTAACCTGGAGCATGTTTGATGAAATGACACTTCTAAGTAAATAGAATTAAATAAGTGAAATAAATGAAAAATAAATAATAATTTAAAAAGCAGTGATAAGAGGATACATCGTTGCAGATGAAAAATCAAAGCTGCTGTGGTCCCTCTGCATTTTTAGAAGATGCCAATCATCAGGAAACAGAAATAAAGGTTCAGTTGCTAAAGGAATGTGTACTTGGAATGAATCAAGATGGGCATGAAAATATCATGGACAAATAGAATTTCTGAGAAACCCACATCTATTGACTTTGTTAATGAAATTTGGAGTCATGGTAACACACTTCTCTGCTTCATCAGGCTTTGCTTGCTTTTCTAATTGCAGTGTGTTCAGCCTTTTCATCAAACAGACATGGGAGGGAAAATGAAACCCCTTTGATGTCTGTTCACTGACGGCCGTGGGGATCTCGACTGTACCAGTCGAAGAGAAACGAGCTATGTCTTTATCAGACCTTAGCAGAGAGTTTTATTCTCGAAGAATGAAATATATAAGCCAGCCCATTGATATTTTTTACCCCTGAAAATAAATTAATTCACTCATGTCTACTGAACCCCTGATAGTGGTGGAACTTTACTGTACAAAATTAGGATGTTTAATACAATCAGTGTCCTTTTTTTTCCTTTAGCTAATAGAGGAGGGAGGAAAATTCCCGCCCTATGAAAGAAATCATCCTATGAGGTCCCCACTGATTTTTATGTGTGAAGAGGAAGGATTAAGTGAGGTGTTTCTTGCAATTCCAAATTTATGGGGCTAAAGGCTTTTTGAAGTCGGTAGTTATTACTTGTTTTCAATCACTTTAATTTGTTGTGATTTGGGGTTTGCGCCTGGAAAAGAAAGGCATTGTTATATTAGTCATAGGAATTGGTGAAGAAGAACAAACAAATGTTTTTGGTTTTGGTTTTTTTTTAATGGAAAGGCTGTGAAATAGTTTCTTTTGTAGAAGAGCTGCCTGAGGAGGTCTTCATGGGTGCCCTCAAAGACAAGCTCCAGAGCCACCCTCCACAGCAGGCTTTGTTTCTCTTTCTTCCTGGCATGGATTGTGAGAGTGTGAGGTTGGAAAACACAGCTCTAAATAATAATAATAAAAATCCTTATCTTGTTTTCACCTGGGGCAGCAAAGCACCAAAAGAGAAGAGTTCTCTGGTGCCAAACATAGATGTCAATGGAGAGATACTTGTGAGATCAAAGAGTTGCTGCCAAAAGAGGGGAGGTTTAAATACAGGTGTAGTTTTCTTTTCAGAGAAAGCAACAAGAAGAATTTTCTCAACAGGGAGTGGAACAGAAAAATAAGAATAAGATAAATAAGCTCAAGTGACTTCTGCCTCAAGCCTAGAGGGCAATGCAGTGGCAGCCTCAAATTGATTAAAAGCTAACAAAATTTGGTAGCCTACAGGGCTATTTACCACTAGGACCAGGTGGACTCAAGGGCTTGTTGTCCTGCAACTGATAAAACGGAGAAAGACTGAAAAGCAGAAGAGGATGCGTGTTTAGCGCTGCAAATCCCTCTGACTCTTGAAGAGCTGCTTTTCCTTCTACCTCCTCCAAGATCTTTTTCCCCCCTCCTTTTTTCAAGGCTATGTAGAAAGATGTGAGTGCACCTGCTCCATTTTAGGCTTTCTAGTGCTGGAGTGTAAATTCAAAGGGAATAATTAGCAACAGGGAAAGTGATAAACAAGCACAGCAACATAAACCAGAGGGATAAAGGACACAGTATCCAAGACTAAAATTCTTCAGCCACTAAGTTGATGGACCACTGAAACTACAGGCGAAGCCTCAAAGAGGTTCATCCTGGATTTTAGGAGGGGAAAAGGATTGCGAGAGGTTACCAGGGACATTATGGGATACTCAAGGGGGAACTGTGGGGCTATGCAGAAACTTATAAGGAAAACTCCCTGATTTCGTGTCTGAACAAAGATGCCTTGCAGATGCTTGTGCCATCAGTAACATCATCTGTGTGAAGGAAATGCTACGTATTTGTGGCCAGAGGGGCTCCAGAGCCGCCTTTGGGCTCGATTGGCCTCTGCTTTTAACAGGGGCAGGAGATGGTTGGAGGGACAGGTCACTCTCAAGTGACAGCAGAATGTGGCTGCCCCAGCTTTACCTCTACTCACCATACATGGCCCTCCAAAATTATAAATCATTGCTCTTTGGGCCCCAGCAAGTCCGAAACACAGCTTGGTCTTGTGCTGTGAAATACCACCTGAGTTGGCTGCCAATGTCACCCACCAGATGCATACAGGGATGTATATTGGATACTTTGAACAGGGCAAACATTATAAATGACTTCTCGTGGCATTCACAGGCCATTTTAAGCTATGGAATAACAGAAAGGGCACCAGCCCTTCCACAGAGTGTAGGAAAACAGCTGTAAAATGACATTCCTCATAGTGATTTTTTTGTTGTTGTTGTGCACAAGGGTAGTATTTCTCTTTGTCTTTACAGAAAACCACCAGCTAAACCTTGACATGCATTGATGAAGAACAGGAAACCTTGTTCCTGTGGTTTATTTCTGATTTTTTTTTCCCCCTTTCCACAATTTCTTTTTGGTTCAAGGACTGCCCTGAAATTGCTTCTGGCATTCATAAAACTACTCCATGTTTATATCACTTTAGGCAATTCTAGCAGAAAACAGCCCTGTGGCTTCCCAAGTGACCTGCAGGGGGTATTTATGGGCTCTTTAAACAAAAAGCAGGACTATAAGGGCTGGCCTGGGCTGCCCATGCTGCGATGACCCGAAGCATCGTGCAGGGGCACAGATTTATGTTCACATGGATGATTTCCTCCGGGAACTTGGGTGGGTACCAGCGGCGATGCTCCTGCTGCTGAGACAAGAGATTCCCTGCCCTTTCCTTGTGTTATCCCTTCCAGGGTAAAACCTGTTTTATGTTGTCTGACATCACCTTGTATCAAGCTGGACATAAATAGAGAATTAAACATAGCCACGGGCAAGCAGCCTTTTTATGTGCAATTGCAGTAATAATTTGGAGTTATTTCTTTTGATATTTTATTATGTTCAGGTTTTTAACGCCTGTAAAGCATTTAAAAGGAAAAGGCACACGAAATGGCACCAAAAAAGGGGAGTTTGTTATAAGCATGCCTCAAGATGGCATTTAGAATGATTGCGATGCTCCAGCTCTGCGCAAACCTTTCACAGGGAGGAGGCAAATAACACTTTACTGAAACAGGGAATGGCCACAGCAAAGACCAACGTTAAAAGACTGCAGGAAGCAACATCATAATCACTTCTTGAAAATGAATTCCTTTTGGCAAACACAGCATCCAACCCTGGCATGATTTTTCTTAAAGCACTGGATTGTGAATTAAAGAGAAGCCATTTAAGGGGGAAAAAGTATGAACGGTCAATTATGTTTGAAAATCAGAGTTCATCATTTAACAGCTTTGATACTGTAGGGGGTGCTTTGAGAGCAGGAATTGCCTGGGAAATAAGTGGTCTCTGAGTTTATTGGGGCACATTTCTTTTTCTAAGCAAATACTCCGTACTGAAGATTGTCCTGCGTGGGAGTTTCTGGCTGTGGTGGATAGTGGGACTTTGTTTGCTTAGAGGCTGTGGTTTGGCCCTTCATTTTGTCATTGGAAATCTCAAATCCACTCTCAGAACTGCCACTTAATACAACGGCTGAAGAACATTTCAGCCATAACTTTTAGTAGGTGTTACAAGCTCATCTAGACTCAAAGGGAGAAGTTTTTTTCATTTTTTTGTTGTTGTTTTTGCAAACCTTTTAGTAGTGCCAGGAATGTGGGAGGTGGGTCACAGAAAATGCCAATGAAACTCCCACTCACATCTAATCTGTGATTTATTTATTTTATTATATACACATTATGGAAAATCGGTCTTGAGTTTTCACCTTTTTTAAATTTCCAGACAAAGTGGTGAGCAGGTGGAGCTTTGCAGTGATAGACATTCAGCAGTTCAATTCAATCTGATATCTGTTAGGTTTGGAACTTTCAGTGAATCTATTAAATAAATGACTTGGGACACTGAAGGGAAATTGTTCATCAGTATCTGATTCCTAATGATTTGTGGGATTTACAATACGACACTACCGATGCCAATAAATCATGTTCTTTATGAAGATGGCAGCCATACTTTTATGTAAGTTATTTTACATAAAGACATTGTTATTTTACATAAATGGCTCGCACATAAAAACTGATAGGAATCCTGAGAGTAAAAAAGGAGTAGAATTCAGAAAATAGGGTTGTGGTTTGTGGGTCAGGTTTCACAAGTTGTGAAGTTCCAGCACTGCAGTGGATGTGGAAATGGCAAAGCTGGTTGAAGTAATTGCAGCAAAAACGCACATATAAAACCAACAAGCCCAGCCTGGAGCCAGAAGGAGGTTGAGTTTTAGGGATAACCAGAAATTGTGTGGTCTGAAAGCAAAGAGCATATGGATGAGGTAGAGAGGACATGCTAAAAATAAATGATGATCAAAGGGTAAATTGGTCCAGACACCCCAAGACAACTGGGAACATGTAACTTGGGCACAGTCTGTTCTATGAAAAGCAGGAGCTGGGAGATGAAGGAAATGCAGATAACAAGTGGCATGAAGTGTTCCCCTCCCCTTCTCCCAAGGGCAATGTGACACAGCAGTGACAGCCACACCAGGGGTCAGCAAGAGGAGCATCATGGGCTGGGCCAGACCCTTCCCCAGTGGTGACCATAACCAAGGAGTACAACGGGGCAAGAGCTGTTCCACATGCCCGAGACCCAGCAGCAGGTTTAAAGGCTGCTTTTCTTCATTATCTCCCTCAACTCCATTTTCTCTCCACAAATGAGAATTTTTGTTTTCCTGTCAGATCCTTCCTAATTCCTTGACTCAACCTGCCAGGCATCAGAGAGAATTTGTGGCATTGTGGAGAAGAAGGGAATTAATCCTGAAATGCATCTCATTGCAGGGTACTTGGTTTCCTTTTTTTTTTCCAGCAGGCGCTGGGGACCCATCTGTCCCTAATGCACCTCCTTCGAATCACACAGTTGACTGCAGAGTAA
This sequence comes from Grallaria varia, assembly GCA_013396735.1. Lineage (NCBI taxonomy): Eukaryota > Metazoa > Chordata > Aves > Passeriformes > Formicariidae > Grallaria > Grallaria varia. The sequence continues at coordinate 1,037,679 of VWZG01009477.1, forward strand.
AAAAACAACTTTCTGTATTTGTATTAGGGAGCTATGAAATAATACCACGTTTGGGTCATCAGGCAGTGACCCCAGAGCAATTCTACGTGACCATGGTTGGAGAATTTGCCTTGAGCGTTCAGGAAATCTTCTCTAAAGGCTGATGCGATGAATTCAGAATAAAATTACAGCTGGTTCCCTTTTGTCAGGTACTGGAATCTCCCCAATTCTAGCATGGGTCTAGGTACAGTTATTTCACGCCTTTCGAGAAGTCAGACTGTTCCCAGCAGTAACCCGAGACCCAACATTTTGCTCGGTGGAAAACACTTGTGTCTGAGGCAGAATCAGCACAGGGGGCTGTTGGGGAGCTCTGCGGTGGATGCTGAGGGAGGTTTGTCACACTTTGGGAAGCAAAGGCCATGGCGTTTGGGGGCACTGACTGCCTCGTGCGGTGGCGCTTTAAAGCTCAGCTTTGCATCTCTGCTTGGCTTCAAGGCTCGCCAGCAGAGAGGACAGACAGGACACTACGACTGTTCCCTTGCCAGAGATCTTGGTGTTGCTTCCCTGTTCCTCCATTCCAGTCTGTGTCATGTATTCAATCTGTAGGATCCTGACATTTTGGCTTTTTTTCTTTTCCACTGCCAGCCCCCAGAGAACTGAGGATCAGAGACATTGTCTTGGCTAAAATCAGTACCAATGTCTTTCCCGTTAATTCAAGAGGCAACTGGTCCCTCACCAGCTGCGAGCAGCCATAAACTGACCCTAGGATTTATTTGCATAATTGTCTGATTTGTTTTGTGCTGGAAACTTGGTAGAAGCCTCTCTGGATGATGATGGTCTGTGTGAGCCTTTCTGTGCACCTTATTAACTTTGTAAAGAAACGCAGCAGATGATGCTCTGCATTTATAACCTTAAGCTTGATGGCTTTTTGTGACACAAGCAGTTTATTTATTTTTTTTTAACAAAATTGGACCCTTTTTGTGCTCTGGAAGATTTCTGATTAGCAAGTATTCACAGAGCAGTCTAATTGGGTAAACAAGTAATTATTTTTCTCAACAGTGGAACAGTGATTTGAGTGTGTTTTCACAATGTGAGAGGCACCTTAATAAGCCCAATTAGAGAACCACTAATATTCTAATAGTCTTCATTTTTTCACATTTGTGATCTTGTAGGGAAGGCTGCCCTCTTTTTTTTATCATTTTTTTTTGAAGAGAATAACCTTTTGTCTTTTCATCTCTCTGGGGAATCTCAAAAAGGAAAGAAAAGTGATGTTTCTCACTGCTGTGATTTTTTTTCTGCTTCTGACTTCATTTCAGAAGCTTTATCCAAGTGACAGCCACCCCAGACCACTACCCTGTTTATTGCTGGTGGTGTTTAGGTGCAGTCAAGACTGGGGGCACGGTGCCACCCAGGGGTACCAGAAAGAACATCTCTTATGACTCAGGCCACAGCAGCGCTGGTGTAAGAGAGTTAATAATAAGCAGATCAATTAAAAGGCCCCTCCTGAGTTTGCCAACAAGCACTTTGTAAAGTATAGGTGTTTCAAAGACCATTTTAGACAGAGACACAGTGAGGTGTTTAAATAGATGATTCCTAAGGACTACACTACGACCCAAATTAAAAAAAAAGTGATTGTGAGATGAGCAGGCAGCAACCACTGGGCAAGGGTAATGGATAAGCTGCTCTTTACCATCTTTCTTTTTAGGCAGTGAATGGATGTATTTTTTCTTCAACAGTGGCAAGGGTTTCATTTCTAAAAAAATACTGTTTAAGTATTCTACTCCAGACACAGACATTATTTTTTTGTTTCCTGAACTTTTAGTGATGGAGAATTAACAAAATGCCTTATGATGTTTCCTGTTGAATGGGACTCATGGCAAGCAGAGATGAAAAGCAACACAAACAGGAAAGGAGATAATTTTGTTTTCAGCTCTCATTTATTCAGAATTTCGTATTTTGTCCTTTTACATGTCTTATGTGCTGTAACATTTCCACTTCCACTTTTGGTGAAATTAGGGGAAGAGTAGTAGAAAACACTAACCATGTGTGATTTTTTTTTTTTTTTTTAAATATCTTCTCTGATTGATCATTTTGGTTGCAACTGGTGAATTCTTAGTTTCCTGTCCCCAAGACACAAACTGTGTAGTTCACTTCTCTCGCGCTAAGTTTCAGTTTGTGCTCTGAGTTGCCAAAGGCAGTCTAGCAAGAGATTTTCCAGAAAGACAGGGCAGATTTTAAGATTGCTTTTTGAATTAGAACCTGTCTGCTTCACTGCTGTGATGCTGCACAGGAGATGTGATCCAGTAAAAGTCAGTCCTGCTCAGTACCCTGTGTAATATATCTGCTACAGGAGAGAATTCAAGCATCGTATCTAGCTTTATTAAGTTCTGAGAACTTAAGGCAGGATTTTAACAGTTCTCTGCTAAATATTCAAGCAGGAGCAGAGGGGAAGAAAAAAAACCCAAAAGGCAGGTGTTTAGAATTTCTTCTCTGTGCACAATGTGTGTGATGCTTCAGTTCACTTTGGGGCTTTGTGTTCAGCTCCAAGCATCGTGATGAGACATCGCTGAGATGTGTCTGACAGTGGCTCCCCTAAGTGAGCAAACACCCCTGTGTGGATGCTGTTAGGAAAAACACCACCATTTGCCAGCTGTGTGGGTTTTGACTGTAGTTTCCTGGGCAGGAAAAAGCAAGAACAGCTGCTGGCATCAGGGACAGGGAAGATGATGCTGCGTTTGCTCTAGTGCTGCTGGGGAGGAAAGGGACAACTTTCTGGATTCCTTCTTCCTCCCTTTTTGTTTTTGTGTTTTGTTTTTGTGTTTTGTTTTTGTGTTTTGTTTTTGTGTTTTGTTTTTGTGTTTTGTTTTTGTGTTTTGTGTCATCCTTCTCCTCTCTCCCCATCTGCCAGAGGCTCCTGGCCCTGTTTGCCGTGCTGGACCTCCCACCACCAGCTCTTCCTCTCTATCACCCTTAGTAGTGCTCCCCAAACAGCCATCTTGCCATTTGCAGACAGCTCTTGCATACCAGCCCCAAATTTAAGAGTATCCTTTTGACCCCTTTTTAGGCTCTTCTTGTCTCCCTTCCCCAATTCTGTTATTTCATTCATTCATTCAGAGCACTTACTCCAGCAGTAACTGCACATCTCCTCTGGCTCCTGATTACCTTGTTCTGTCACAGGAATTCAGAATATTGCCTATAGGGCTCAGGTAGTGTCCAGATTGAGTTCAGCTGCCTTTTCACTTTCTTCCTGCCTCCAGGAAATCAAACACCTTCTCAGAAAACTTTTTTTTTTTTTT
>VWZG01009477.1:1044389-1107699 GCA_013396735.1 Grallaria varia
TTTTTTTTTTTTTTTTTTTTTTTTTAAAGACTAGCAGCTGCAATCTGTTCCAAATTGTTGGGGTTTTTTTTTCAGGCTTTCTTGTTCTGGTTTGTTGTATTTGTGTTCAGTTTTGGGCTCCTCACTCCCAGAAGGACGCTGATGTGCTGGTGTCCAGGGAGGGGCAATGAAGCTGGTGAAGTGTCTAGATGATGAGTCTGGTGAGGAACAGCTGAGGAAGCTGCAAATGCTTATCCTGGAGAACAGGAGGCTTGGGGAGACTTTATCACATTCTACAACTCCCTGAAAGGAGGTTATGGTGAGTTGGGTGTTGGTCTCTTCTCCCAAGTTAACAGGATGAGAGGAAATCGGGTCAGATTTTGGCAGGGGAGGTTTAGATTGGATATGAGGAAAAAATTCTTCACTGAAAGGGTTATTGAGTGTTGGAACAGGCTGCCCAGGGATGCAGTGGTATCACTGTCCCCTGTAAGTGTTCAAAGACTTGGGGATGTAGTTAGTGGTGAACATGGCAGTGTTGGGTTGGTGGTTGACTTGATGATCTTAGAGGTCTTTTCCAGCATTACTGACTCCGTGATCTGAGTGTTTAAGAGCTGTCTGGAGGCCAGGGTGTCTCCATAAGCCACCTCCATCTCCAAAAGTCACTAACACAGAGCCTGAGTCATTGTCAGATTGCCCTGGCCCTGATAAATTTGTGTCTGTAGCAAGTCAACAGAGGAAACTGCCCAAGGTGAGGTCTTGGAATCAGGAGTCCCACCTTAGAGACGTGCATCTAGTAGCAAAACGCGCTGTATCAAACCCAGATTTTCCTGGTAGAAAGCATTTTAATAACAAAAGCTGGGACTGCAAGGGTTCCCCCGCAGGCAGACCACTCTGTTTAGGGACACGATGGGTCACTGAGAGGCCCCTACAGGAATTTTCCTAAGGAGTTAAGGTGTGTGGTCAGCACAGAGTCAGTGCTGCTTCCAGCCTCAGAGAGAGGGATGGAGTAGCACTCACATAGGCTGTTATTGTACTAAAAGGCTGCCTAAAGCCAAAAAACCCCGACCTCTTGCCATGAAAATACACCGCCCACAATCCAGCAGAATCTACTTTCTGATCTCTTCTGGAAGACTAACTTTGTAAAAAGCTCAGCTACATTGTTGGGCTGGGCAGGGCAGCCCAGCCAAAGAACTGCAAATGCCAACGCATTTGTGCAGCAATGGTTTCACATTGGATAAAGATCCCGAGCGTTTCTGAAAGCTTTTACCCCTGTTTTTCTATTTGTGTAGTTCAGAAGCAGCGTGTGGAGGTGAAAGTGTGTGTGCACAGCCTACTTCGATTTTCTGAAAAATCATTTGGTCTTTCCCCATTGCGCTTCCAGATAATCTGAAGCAGAATAAGCAAGAGGGAGAGAACTTTTAATGGATTTTTTTCTTTTGATTTGGATTTTATAATGCAGAACCCAAATTTTACAGTCGCCTGAGCATCAGATTCTTTCTTCACCTCTGCACTTGCCAACAGCGAGGCCGTCCTCTATTAAGCCTCCAATACGCGTGATTTAAATATTCATAAAAGATACATCCATTAAAAAGATGGAAGTGACTTATATGAATTAGTAATAGAAACCTCAACAGAGTGTCTTGATATTGGGCTTTTCGGCCAGGCAAAGAACAACCCTAAGAAACAGAATTTTTCAAAAGGGAAGACTGGGGCGGGGGGGAAAAGCACTGGAGGAGATATATCCATGACTTCCAGAGAAATTAAAGCCTCTCAAGGGAATGGCAGCACACAGGACTCCAATACGGTAGGAGAGAAGGAAGGATCTTGGCTCCCTGTGAGATTATGTGGTATGTTATATGATCACCAAGTCAAGAGAGGACATGGCTCCTGGTTATTCCCAAGGAAAGTGGCCTCTTAATGGAGCTCTGTTAAGTTTTCAGTACCACTCCTGCCTCGTTGCCTCTCATGCCAGGTAGGATTAACCTGCAGAAAAGCCTGACGTGAAGCACGAAGTGAGAACCAAATGACAACCTCGTCCTCAGAGCAGGAGTCACACTAACTTTTATACACCATCCCATCATCCTAAACGGTCTCAAAACTGTCAGACAACAACAACAACAACAAAAATCAAGCGCTGCCGTCCACTCGCACCAAAATCCTGGCTCAGCAGAAGGCCCCTGCACACAGCCCTGGGGACACCACCATGGGACAAATCTCTCCCCCCACCCAGCACAGCCATGAAAGGCTTTGAGCTCAGCCTCCAAAACTGCAAAGCGCTTGTTTTGTTGTCCGTGGATAATGCTTTAATCCAGCGGGCGAAAGCTGGACGTTGCTCTCTTATTCTGGCCGTACACAATCATAGCGCGCGGAAAGAAAAGCCCCCTCGCCCTCCCGTGCCCGCTGCTGCTCCTCTGAACTGCTGACGCCTGGATGGGCAGCTCCAAGGCGGGGCCTGGGGGATTTATTTAGTTCACTGCCGCAGATGATGCCTTTAGTGCCACAAACCGCCCTGGAGACAAGTCCTAATCGTCTGGGGGGGTGATTATGTTCAGTTCTTCCTCCCCAAACCCCCCAGACATAATTCAGATCCAAACTGGAGAGACAGGCAGGCACACAAGAGGGGAACCCGGCACCGCGCAGCCCCTCCGAAGCCATGTACAGGAGCAGCTTCCTCCGCGAGGTGCGCAAGGAGAAGTACGAGCGGTCGGACGCCTACGGTGAGCTGCGAGGCTCCCCCGAATTCGACAGCTTGGCCCAAGCCCGGGGCCTGGAGAACCTGCAGGAGCTCAACGAGCGCTTCGCCAGCTACATCAACCGGGCGCGCGTGCTGGAGCAGCGCAACACCATCCTGCGCAAGCAGCTGGAGACCTTCCAGCGCATGGATGAACTGGTGGGCCTGGACGAAGCCTTCGCCGGGCAGATCGAGTTCAACCGGCAGCGAATGCGGGAGCTGGCCTCTGACCGAGCCAAGCTGGAGCGGGAGGAGAAGGACGCCCAGCGCATGCTCGATGAGTATCGCAACAAGTAAGGCTCGGGATGGGTGGGGTGGTTTCTGTAGTTGATCACTGGGGTAAGGATGGGTTTGGTGTCACCAGCTGCTTCTTGCGCACAGGTGATGCCGCTCCAGGTGTATCAGGCTCGTAGACTGGGATGGGTGTGAGAGTCAAATGCAGGCAGGTAGCCCCAAAATATCAGGCAGCAGAAGGACTTAGGAGAATTTATTTCCAAAGTTGAGAATGCTCAACATCCCGGCACAAATGTGCACCCAGTCAAAGAAAGAGACACCCCCCCTGTTCTCAGGGTTTTTACCGTCCCTGACCATCATGCTGTGAGGCTTTCAGACATGTCTGCAAGAACTTCTTGTCTCTCATACCCAGGAGTCAGGTCCTCTGGAGAGCAGGAGGTGAAAACATCTAGAACTCTCTCTGAAAGATGCTGTTTTCCAGGCAGGAAAGCTTCCTTAAGAGAAAAAACCCTAATCTCCTTGTAGCAAAATCTTCCAGAGGGCTCTTCTACACTTACAGATGGCATGTAAGCCCATGGTGAGAAGTCAGGAGTTGGAGAGGTCCAGTTCTGCATTTCATGGTCTCACTCCTACTGGATGAGCAATTCACCTCTCCATTCCATAGCAGCAGGTCCTCACCATGGCACGCGTTGGTTGCTGTTACTCATTAGTTTTAGCATGATTGTGCTCTGAACTGCAAAGAGGAAATAACCCAATTGGAAAACAGATGTCTCAAAGCAAGCCCTGTGTCTGAGCAGTGCAGAGCTGCATGACCCCAAACACCTCCTGAAATGTGCAGGATCTGTCTGAGAAAATCTTATTTGCAGGCATTATAAGGCACCTGGGCCTGGCCGTACCAACCACTACAGGTATGAGATGAAAAGAAAGTAGATATGTTTTTTTCTTGGCGTGCGAAATTTACCCTCCTCTTCACTCTTGCATCCTGAATTTCCATCTTACGCCACTAGAGCCATAGCTGTAAGAAGGCTGGCCCTAATTTCACCTCTTTAACCTCAGTGACACCATAAATCAAAGGGCAGGAGCCCTGGGGGTTGAGGCAGATGAGTGTCTCCAGACAGGTCTACCCCTTCCCTTCAGCAACAGGCTTAATTAATCACATGAGAATTGGTAAATATTGATCACAAAAGGGCTGCTCACAGGAGAGAAGGGTCTAATCCTCCTGTTACTTATTGGCCAGTGGTTTGGGGTTTTTTTTCCCCCAAAAAGTCTGTGTGGGTAGTTCACCCATGAATTTTGGCACCCAATTCAGCTCGTGAACAGCTTGTGGGGGCCATGAGCTACAGCACAGCTACAGAAACACCAAGCCCTGCTCTCTCTTTCTCCTCTGACAGCAGACAGTGTAGCCCAGCCAGGTGCACTGAGTCTTATTGCTGCCAATGGTCAGATGTCCATGACACCCTGGCTCAGTGCCAGTGAGTGATAAGCACCTAATTAGGCAGCTTTGTATTTCAATATTTATGAGCAGGAATTTCAGCTATGAGCCAACACTATAATTTAGCTGTCTGCTCATGTGTTTTTATTATACAACGTCCATGAGATTTTTTTTGACTAAAGTCAGGAGTTAAATGCTCTAGATGCATGTCCATTAAAAAGTCTGTGCAAGCAGTGCAGGATTAGTGATGTGACACAAAGATAATTTAATTAGAGCTGCTTTAGGCAAACTGTAAGAAGAATACAGGACATGGAAAATCCAGAGGGGGAAACACCCACAGAAGGGGCCGTGTTTTTAAAGAGTAATAGTTAGGACCTGCTACTGGGGTAGTTAATGACTCCCTAGGAGAAATGGAGGCTGCTTTGCCATACTGGCCTGGGTTGTTCACTCAGACTCCGTAAACAAAAGTAAAAATCAAACTTAGGCTGTATCCAAGCTGAAAATTGGAATTTAAAAATTGAAGATACACATGGCCATTACAATGGAAGGGCAGTGGCTGCTTTTTAGCTAAGTTGCCTTTGGTTTACGTCAAGAAGTAAATTTTGGATGTAATTTTTTCTCTTGGGGGCTGCTGAATTTGACTAGAAGACAGACAAGAAAGTTTCTTCAACGTCTGCCAAAACTTAGTAGGGTTTTGAGCTTCAGGTGTTAAAAGAAGGCCAGGGCTCTGGCACCAGGTACTCTGCCATCCTGATGGCTCTGATTTCAGCTACTGAGAGTTACAAGTAAACAAAATATGGGAGGAATAAATCCTCTGTGCCATATTAAGGTCTACTGCAACCAGAAGCCTTCCCGTGCTGAAAACCTACTCTCCTCCCTGGGTCTGCACTCAGTAGGCACTTGGGGGTTTCTGCTTCATTTTGAACCATAAAGCATCTACTTTTGGCACACTGGGATTAACAAAATCTCTTAGAGTGCAGCACTGTGAATCAATTAATTGACAAATGTCTGTGTCCTTCACTAATGTAAAGAATTTTAGCTCTTACAGTCCGTTCTTTCACTCATCTTCACAATTTGAAAAATAGATTTATAGGTATAAGTAAACCTTTTAAAGCTACATTTATATAAATAGGCCTTTAAAAGCTACATTTAAGCACAGTAGGGCCCGAGTCTGTGAAATTGAATGTGCATGAACCATTAAAAAGTAGGCCTTACATTAAAATTTATTTTTAAATCCTTTGTAGTCACATTCGTAGCTTTTCACATTAACACAAATAATTCAGATTCGGTATCAGGGGAGAATTCTTTCTTTTAAAGTTGCAAAAAAACCCCCAAAATAACCAGCATTGCTAGGAATTGTTTGGATGCATCTCATAACAAATCTAATTATGCTAATTTTATTGACCATCATTGTTATAGCAGCCTTGCATCTGGCTGTGGGAAAGGACTATGTTTCTCCCTCTCCATAATATTAGGAAAGATGCTGAAATCCAGATTTTAGTGGGTCTTGGCTGAGCTGAATTAATCAATTTCAGAAATTGAAAGTCTTACTGATCAATTGCTTCTCTTAAAAATTCATTCACTGCTAATCTAGCAGGTCACGCGCATGCAGTAGGATTCCCTGGAAGTTGCTAGGCATGGAAATTGGCACCGTGTTTTCCAAGCTGTGCTGGATGAGCTGTAACACCTTTTGTGGCCACGGTAGAAACCCAACACCTGTGAGAGAAACCAAAAAGAAGCAGGAAAATGTGATATCTGGGATACACGGGGGATTCCATGGGCAAAGCTGCCTTGTCTGCAGGGACGGGTATCTGGCCATTGATCACCACTGGGATGGGTTGTGACTGTTTTCCCTCTGGAGCGGAGCGAGCCCTTGCACTGCAGCAGAGGCAGGGTCCAAAAAAAGGAGGTGACAGAAACCTTTAAATCTCTGATCTGTTTCCTTTGAGCCTGGCAACCTCCTCCACTCCATTTCTTTCCCACTACGCAAAAAAAATTAACATCCCTTTTTTTTTTCCTAAACAGTCCGAAAAGGTTTGTTGCAGACCTAAAGCCACTTGGCTAGGTGAGAAGGTTGGTGGGTTTTTTTCAAAATATGAAGCAAATTAAGCTCTTAAGCTCCAGAAAAGTCAACCATCTAAGAAAAAAACCCCTTTTTGATGCATCCAGCTAGTTGCTTGAACATGGAAATTAGCTTTGGAGCATAACAGAGTTATAATTGGTCAGCAATGGCACTTACACAGATATTTTTCAGCAGGCACAGAGGCATCGTGAGGTCTCCTACAGCATTCCAAAGAGGTCCTTAACCCCTTTTGCACTGAGTAGATTGAACATCACCTTTAAAAGCAATGTTCCCTCAAAGGATAATTGCACAATACTAACCCTGTCAAGGTTTCTGGTGGATTTAAGGCCGTGTGGCTGTGCCAGGTATTTGGGTTGTTTGAGAGTGAAGGAAAATGTAGCTGAATATTTTAGTAATTGAAGGAATTTTTTGAGTGGGAATCTAGCAATGAGGCAGATCTGAGCAGGTTTGAATGCTATTAAGGCTGACGTTTAGAGCTGGACACCATCAGCTGGTTGTATATTACTGGGAGTGTCAAACCAGCCTTTTATTATTGCTGTGTTGGATTTTCACGAGCTGCCACAGTCTGCTTCGTCCTGGCTCAGTTGTCAGAAGGTATCAAAGTTAGCGAAGTGTTTTACTGTCAGCTGCGCACAAAAATTTTATGAGATGGATAGAAAACTGGTTGGAGGTGAGCTACTTGTTAAACAACAGAAACAAAGGCAGTCTTCCTGTGAATATTCCTATTGTATCCTTGGAAGTGAACCTGGTGTTCAGTGCTATTTGGCAGAAGAGACATTGTTTTGGTTTTATCAGGAATTTGTAGGCTTGATAATGAAATAGAACCTCATCATTTTCACTTGTTTCTTTGCTGCTCATGGTGAGAACTGAAAACAGACCAGCGACTCCTGTTAATATTATGGGATTTCACAGGAAGGAAATAGTTGGGAAATCAAAGCACCAAGTTAAGTCCGTTTCTTTTTCTGCCAAGTTCTTCCTTTTTGGTCCTGGTCAGTTCGTGAGTGAGACCATCCCTTCAGCTTTCCAATACACATTGAAAGAGATGAGAACAACACTGGTTGTTCATCCTTCAGGAGGCAAAAAGAACTGAGGTTAGAACACCATCATCAGAAATTGATCCTTGATGTGTTCAGTGCAGGACTTGTCAAGTTCCCTATTGACAGGAGCAAGTCCCTTAGATACCAGCAGCACATCTGGGCTGAATTGAGGGTTTCAGAAGAGAGCCAAGGGCTTATGTTCAGTTCAGAATTTCAGCCAGGGTTCATGACTGTGTTGATGCCTGTTACTTGTACTGCAAGTGAATGACAGTCACCACCAAGTCACTCACTTGTTGCCCGCCCAAGAGGCTTTCTCGTAGAAAGTAAGAAAATGACACCTTTTTATATCTCTGTATCTCTACTCTTCTAGGGAAAACAAAGGGATAAACAGGAGTAGGGTGTATTTCTGTACTTTGTCACTGGCAGCTGTTGGATTTTGATGAGATGCTTGTTCAGTACTGATGGCAAAGTCTCATCGCCTTGTACTGTGAAGAAGCTTCTGGGTCATTGTCTTGGAGATTTTTTGTTTGTTTTAGGGGTTTTTTTGTGTGTACTTTTGTTTGTTAACTGGCTGGTTTTGTTTTTCTTTTTTTTTATGGAATCTCATTAAGCTGCATTTATTATTAAACATTTTATATGTAGTTTATTTAAGGAAGGGAATAAACAATAATCAGCAATTAAGAAGTTTTGTACTCTGTGGTGAAAAGGATTTTCTAAAAGACAGTTCTACCTGCCATACAAAAGCAGAGCCCTAATTCTTAAAGAGTATGTGCCGTTTCTTCAAAGCAGAGATAAACTCAATACACGTCTGTTGTTCACTCAGCACAGGAACATTATGAATTTGTGGATGTTTTATAAAGGCATAAGAATAGTTGGATAAATCCAGTCCTTACTGAGGCTCACCTGGGATTTTTGACCAACTAAAACACAAATTGCCATTAAAGAGGACACTAAGCTGGATGCATCAAAGCATCCTAACGCAATATTATTCATACACGGTGGATATGTGAAATTGTGGCCTTTGTGTTTAATGTCCCTGCCATGACAATGCTTATTGAACGATAGCAGGTAGAACAGAAAACCAGGGACAATGTAACGAAACGCTAACGTGCCAGCATAGCAAATTCTCACATAGTAACCACCGATGAATGGCTGTCACTGCAGCCCAGTGCCAGTGGAATATGCTTTTATTTTAGATAGACTATCCTTGGGGTTTCTGTAAAAAAGGAATAGCTGCTGTCTGCCATGTCATTGTATTCTCTTATGTGAGTAGAATATAAGAAGCTAGCTCTGAAATGATTCTCAGCATCCAGGACCAAAGAAAATAATTAATAATAATGCATAAATAAATCTTTTGGGTCTTTTCAAGGTACGTAATCTCCGTTAGTGTGAAGCGTATCTTGTTCGTGATAGCGCAGATGAAAATGCAGTTCACAGAAGGATGAACCACTGAACTTTACCTCCTTTCCTCTATTTGCAGGTATAGAAATGAACGTGAATATCAGCAGAGGCTAAAAGAAACCCTTGAGCGCCTTAATAAGGTAAGCCTGGGGAAATAGCAAAGGAAAGGTCTTTATTTTTTTCCCCTTTGGTTTCGTTTACTACAGCAAGCTGCTTTCAAGAAGCAGTAGGAAGATAAAATGTCAGAGCAAGACATTTCTTGCTGTTATGCCCTGATGAAAATTCCTCTTTCCCCTCCATCCCCCTCCCTAAGCCTTGTGAATGTGTCAGAGCCTTGGTTTGTGTGTGTCAACTGTGTAATGCCATGTTTTGCACTGTCCTGTAGCTGATTTTGGTCATGTCACATGTGCCACCTACAGTGTCAGCTGTGCTCAGGACTTCATTGATTTTTCAGTGGGACCAAGGACTGGGAGGATCTGCTCCTTTTGGAACATCAGCAAACGGCCCCTGCGTTCGTGCCTTTAATAACGCCTCTTAATTATTTTAACACTCTTTTCTTGGGAGAGAATTTCTCTCTACATGAAAAGTCCATTTATTTAATAGTAATACTATGCAGCCAATACACAAAACTAAGAGTCCAAAGTGTGGCTGGAGAAAATGTGTTTGTAGCTAAAAACCTTTTTAAATTCAGCTGCTGTATTAAAATACATTTAGGACTGATATCAAGGCATGAAAAATTGCTGATTTAGTCCAGGTTTTGAAGCCTGGTGTATCTCCAAACTCCTCAGTCCCTTGCCAGGATATGGTCAGCCCTTCCTAGGACAGATCCTGAGCTTCGTATTAGGTTTCCAAAGAACAGAGAAGCCACAACCCCCTGATTTCTCCCTTTTATATTGAGCTGTACTTTGTTGAACTAATACCGTGGGGAAAGAAATGGAAATACTAAAATTAACATCATATAATTAAATATAATAATGATAATGAGGCTCAGAGAAAAGATAAAGGTTGGCTAATTTATTTTGGAAGTTTTCAAACCAGGTCTCTGAAACTGAGAAAGCCTGATTCATCCTCACTTGCTGTTAGCTTTCATCTGAGTAAAGAAAGTAGTATCTTATCTTTCCCCAGCTCTATTTTGCACAGCTTATCCTCAATTTTGTGCATTGGGAAACAATTGCAAGTGGATTAAATAGAGATTAGTTTTTTGCTTCCTTGCTGCCAATGGCAGGAGCTGTTCTGCTTGAGCACTGTCATATCCATGATATGCATGTTTTATATTAACAAAAAGATAGAAAGTGTGTTTTAGCATTTCTCTCTCCAGTGAGCTCTAGACATCCCGCATCAGGGCTATTTTCCAGTGTACTAGCAGGGCTCTTGGACACCCTGCAAGCCCTTAAAAAAATATTTGTAGAGGCAAATCTTTTGCAAGGAGTTGCTGTAGCTGATAGGTCTGTCCCCACAGTTCCTCTCAGCTGATCTGTGACTAAAGAAAAGTGAATGGATTCATCAACCCCAGGCACAGCTCACAAAATCTTGGCCCACGGGAGGATTTTTATCCTAGGATTCCCCTGGCTACTCCTAGGACACCAAGGGCTGGAGGGAATACAGGTGATTTTCTGTACAGTGCCCAAGAAGTGGCCTGAAACCTCCATGTGCAGGTATAATAACCTTGTCCTTTATCCAAGAGATAGACAATCAGCTTGGGAAAACAGCAAACACTAGTTCTGGGGAGACCTAAGGGATTTCTCTTCCACAGTAAAAGAAAATGCTGCTTCAGCACATGGATTGGTGTTCTGGAATCAGCACCTAATGCAGAACGGTTTGTCAGTAGTTGAGTGAATAGCAAATAATGCAAAATTCAAAAGAAAACGTGTAGGCACTGCATTGTTCTGATACACAGCTTCATCAGTGAAGCTGGTCTCTCTGAAAGTATGGAATAGGAGCAAAAGTGTTTTTCCCCTTTGAGGGAACGTTTGGAAAGTCAAAACGCTGGTTTTGTTTGTCACATGCAGAAATATTTGCTTATCGGCATCACCCAGGGGCCCCGGTGCCTTTTTTTGGCTTCCCTCCCCCCAAAAACCTCCCAACATGGCCATTGTTCCTGCTGATCTTCTCCTCAATAGGAAGGCAGAGGAGTGCAGAAAAGCATTCCCGATGGCTGGCTCCGAATGTGCTGGTGTGGATGTGTCTGATTCAGCCTCTGGCTCACAAAGCAGAGCCCGCTGGAGAGTTCCACGCCTGGGAGGCTCAGCAGCACAATGGGACAGCGACCGTCGGCACATTTTTGGAATAGCTTGTGCAGTGCACGTGCTAAAAAAGCAAAATGCCCTGCCACCAGTCATATGCTGCGCCCATGGGTCTCATTTGCAACCCATGATCCACTCACCGAGATATTTTTGGCAGCTGGTGATGGCACATAGGTAATTTAAAACACACCTTTAAGTCCATCGTTATTATTGTTATTATTGTTTCACTTTGAGTTAAATGGGGAAATCAAAACTTTTCTTGAAGTGAATTGAAAACTAGTGGAGGAATGTGCAAGTTTTGTGGAGTTGCAAGGTAAACTCAATGGACACCTTCCTTGGAAGTAGTATTTTACAGTCTTAGTTGATGATAAACCTAACCAAGAAACCATACATTAAGTTGGAAAATGAAGCTTATTATTCATATTTACTTATTTGCAAAATATATTGCCATGTTCCATTGAAATTATTCTGTATTCAAGCTTTATATTAAATAACACAACAAAGGAAAAATCTAAATTAGAACTTTAAACAGAACTGGAATTTTCACTGGATTTAAATACTGGTGCCACTCATATCTATGTACTCTTAAGATGATGATTGCTAGTCATGTGGCTTGTCCTCTGAATTCATTGGATCTTAGGAACTTTCATCCTTGCAAATCTCAATGTATTAGAAACTTCTGCAGCAAGGTGGGTTTTTTCCCTAGACTTGGTCATCTGTCATCTTTTTTTCCAGAAATGGCTCCAAATTGACAAACATTTGCGGCATTTGGGAACACACCAAGCAGAGTGCAAATACTTTGGGCCATCCTGGGTTTTTATAAGGATTTCTTTAGTGGGGATGTTAAAAAGGCATCAGGATACATCAGCCCCTGTCATTAATGCTAGAGAAATCAATGCCTTAGTCTGCTGATGTCATTTGTGTAGGACTCATGCACCATTGCAAGCTTTCAGCATCGAAGACTGATATTTCATCACTTCTGCTCTTGACTCCCAGCATTCATAAAAAGCATATGATAAACATGTTTTGACAGTGCCAAACTGGATCTTGAGCTCTCCTTGTGCAGAACATGGTGAATGAGGCACCTCTCCTTTGCTGGCTCCATGGCACTTCTGTGCCTCCCAGTAGGTTCTAATGCTCTGGTGACTCACCTTACGGCTGCTCTGGTTTTGGCATTCCAGCCCTATGTACTAACCATGCCAATGTGTCTCTGCATTGCAGGAAGCTGACGAAGCACTGCTGTGCAACCTGGAGCTGCAGATTGAGTCCCAGTTCCTGCAGGATGACATTAATGCCACAAAGGACAGATACAAGAAGGTAACTGGCTGAATTTGCCGTCTTCCTTCTAGAGACAGGTGTGAAGCCTTGCCCATCTTCATGATAAATTAAAGCAACTCCCATTTGTGTTTTGTCAGGTACATGTAGAACTACTTATTTTCAACAACTGGATGCTTGCCAGTATCCAAACACACTCCCTGGATGTCCAGTGCCTACAGCTGCAGCAAAGCCTTGAATTTGTTGCCTTGTTATCGTAGTTAAACCCAAAGTTCTGGACAAGCTGTCTTATATTTCACACTAAGAAAGCTTTTGCTTTCATCACCTAATTTTCCGGGCAAGAGCATCCCAGTTAATCAGCAGACATAAACTAGCCAGTGGCTGTATGATTTCAGTGCAGCTGACTTTAACACACTCAGCTCCCTTTTCCTGGGAGAGCTGTGAGGTTTGGGATCAGGCCACTGTCCCATCTCTGCTGCTTTCGAAAGAAGAGACTCACTTTTTTGGGACCATATGCAAAGGTATTTCTGTTCTTGTTTTGAAAAATCTCCCGTGAAATCGTCAATCATGGAATCTTTAATTACGACTACGAGCTGCATAGTCACTTAGCCAAATGCCTGTAATGTACCCTCAGCATGATGAAACTGTGAGCACTCCTGTACTGAAAATGAGGTCTAAAAATCAAGTCTGAACATGAACTGGACTCTTATATGCTGAAAGAGCTAAATATCTAGAAATAATCCTCAGAAGGGGAGCACAATGAAGGGAGCACCTTACGATGGCATTTTCTGATGGAAATGTTCTTTACTTGCCCACAGAACCTCATGGAAATCCAGACCTACGTCAATGTTTTGCAGCAGATCATCCAGACAACCCCTCGCGTGTCCCCTATAACCACTGGCATATGTGAGGCAAGTATTGCTGTTGGTAAATACTGCTCAAAGTAAGGAAGGGATGAAGTTCACTCCCAAAGTGTCCCAGAGCCCTTTAAATCCCCCTCCGAGGTTAGTTGTGACAGTTTTCACCTATGTGTAAGTACCGAATGCTAGAGAAAACAATTAACTGCAGCTTGGAAAAACGGTAACGATCAGGAAAGAGGGATTGCATTGGTCAGGTACACTCTAGCACATCTATTAGCCCCAAAAATGTGTAGTTCAAGGGAGGTTGAAGTAGTTGTGCTTTCCTCTCTGAGGAGAAGCTGGCAGGATATAAGAGTGTTGGCAGAAATCTTACCCTGAAGGGGTGAGATGTGGTGAAAATTTGTAAATCAAATAAATTAATGCAGACTAGCTGAAAACTTGGTGATTCTCACCAATGCAAGTGGCTGTGCCAAGAACATTTATTAGCTGAAACAAGATGTGAACAGCTGTATCTACAGGGCCTAATTCCAATGTAAGCTGTACTGTTACAGCCCTGCCACCTCACGTCTTTATTCTTAAAGCCAAGCCACAGAAGTTGACTCGAGGTTCAATACCCATCTTTTTATCTGTCTTTTGTCATTTTCTGTTTGTCTTTACAGTTTATTTCCAGTAGTGGAATTTCTTTTGGCTCTTTTTAAAAGAGCGAAACATACTTTTCCTGTACACACGTTGTTTTCTTCCAACCAGGAAAAAGTGATAGCGGAGAGGAGGATCCCTGTTCTGCAGAGCCAGCTGGAGGAATACAAGAGCATCCTCTGCCAGCTACAGGCACAGAAATACAAGCTGCAGACAGAGGTACTGCCATCCTTAGCCATAAAAACAACCATGATGCTTGTGAACTGCTCTTTTTTCTGGTAATGTGGTAGAGCCTGAGTGGCCTTTAACAGGGGTCTTGTGAACTCTGTTGACTGGGGGATGTGTTTTCCTTTTAGATTTCAGTCTTTTCCTTCAGCTATTCCATTCCCATTCTCTCAGTGGTCCAAATTGCCAGGTTTAGATGGCCAGGGAGGACTTGTAGGTATTGTAGATGTAATGAAGCTGTCTTTGCTTATTGGAGTAGCTGGTGAGTCTAAACTTCTACAGTGCAACTGGATTCCTGCAGGACAGAGTCAGAAAAGTCCCAGAGGCTCTAGTGACTTTCTCACTTGCTGAATCCCAGCTGGAAATAGGCTCCATAAATCCATGTGGGATCTTCAGGGCTCTGCTCAGTCCTTTCTATCACTGCCACATCCAATGCTGAGTTTGCTGTGCTAGAAGGAACTGAGCAGGTTTGGTAATTGAAACTGAGATAGTTGTTGAGCTACATTTGTCATTCGGTGTTCATCCCTCTGTGCACTAAGCCAGCACCTCTCCTGTGTTGGGACCAAAATCATCTGCTTTTTGCCAGCTCCTGACTTGCAGAAAATATCTGGCCATGACTTTGAATAGCTGTCCATCTTGGTGAGAGGAGTGAAATACTGGCATAAAACAGCTTTTTGTGGGATTTTGGACCAAGAGCAGCAGCCCTTTACTTCCTGAGTGTAACTTCTTTCCCCAGCATTGGTATGGACTGGTCTTTTCATTGGTCTCTTCTTCATGTCTGATGCTCTGGTGGAAAGGGCACATGTGCTCTGGGATGGGCAAGAATTGATATAGGGATAAGTGAGATAATGAATCAATATATATAAAAAAAAAAAACCAGGAGAAAATCAGCCTTCTGCTAGCAGAGAGAGGCACCCTTTGGGGAATTTATCCTGCAGCTTTCAAAACTGAATCTTCACATCCCCTTTAGAAAGAGTTTATTAGTTCGTTCATTCTCATGCCTCGAGATTAAAAGAGTGAAATTGCTTTGTGAGTGGAGGCCAGTGACAGGGTTGCTTGTGACGGTGAAGGCTGGATGTGATGACTGAGGTGTCATCAAGTTCTTTTGCTCTCCTCTTTCTGGACCTGAGAGCTGTGCTGCTGAGAGGTTTTGGACCCCACCTTGTGAGCACTGAACAGTAAAGAGCCTCAGTCTACTGGAGAACCAAACAAATGCCAAGGGACCCAGCTCCTAAATTTAGGCTCTTAAAAGGATTCTGAAAAGCTTTGCCTGAAACATATAGAAATAAATCAATTATTAAAGAACCCATTAGTCACTTATTGCCCCATTAGCTTTTTGTGAGTTCATATCTTTAGAAGCTCTTTGAAATGGGGAGGGGGAAAAAAGTGGTAAGAGAACTGTAATAAGTAGCGGAAGAAAGGGAGGGCAGAACTACAGCGCGAAATAGCCCAGCTGGAACTCGTGCTCCTGGTTTTTGGAAGGCGCCTATCGCCACCTTCTGGTTCGTGCGCCTCTTGGTTTCATCACAAAGTAAAAAAGCCGAGGGGGACTTACCGGGTTTGAATAACTGAACAAATGCAGTGACGTTGCGTTGTAATTAAAACAGGGCTTGCCTTTAATTACCCTGAAAGTGTGGGGATAGGGAATGTTTCAAAGCTGCTTCTTTCACCCACCACTTTTATTCACCAGACAACCATGCTGGAGCAAGCAATTAAAAACACCCAGGAGAGCTACGACGATGAAATTCAGCTTTACAATGAGCAGATTGAAAACCTTAGGAAGGGGATAGAGGAGGCTGAGAGGATCTTGGAGAAGTACACGACCGACTGCCGCCAGCTGGTCATCTACCAGCAGTCCCTGGAGAACGAGCTGGAACGGTACAAAAGGATCATCGAAAACGAGGACAGCAGGTAAGGTTGGATTGCTGGACACTCCCAAAGGGGCCAGTGAACTCCTTTATCTCCTTGGAAAAAGCTATGGCCCTTTCCACACCTTTGGGTGGTAGATAGCCAGGGACAGAAATCTAAATAGACCCAAAATACGGTCAAGCTTTTTCCAAGAAAATGGTCTGAGGTATTTTGAGCTTCTTTTGTCTGTGCAGTCTCCTTTCCACATGCTGTCCTGGTGTCAGTGCACCCAGAACCAGTTTGCACACCCTCTCCCCAGCCCTGGTGTTGGTGGCACTTGCTGGGTTGTTACAGGCAGGTCGTTTTTTGGAGGGCAAATGTCCTGTAAAACAAAGCAATCCTTCACAGCAAAGCAGTTCTTCAGGCAAGGGGTAAAAAAGGGGAGAAATACAAGAAATTGGCTGGGATTTGGATTGTGTTTAAACCTACAGAGGAGCGTTGGCTCCCTCTAATGCCAACCATCAGCCTCACATGAGAAAAGGAGCAGGGCTTTTATAGCAGCAGGGCCAGACCCCTGAGTGCCCAAAGCACTGCTCCGGGTTGTCCAGAAGATGCAGGGGAGGGACACTCACTAATAGTCAATCCTACGTGTAGGAACAGGTATTTAATCCGTTTTCAGGGTCTCGATTTGGGCATTGAGATCTGGTTTAGAAGTATCTCGGCACCAAAAATCAAAATGGGCATCTCTTGCATGTGAGCACAGGGTTTATATCCTCTGACAGACCAAAATACCTCGAATTCTGAAAGAGCAGACTGGAAAGGCCTCAGATACAGTCACTGATTTGCAATGGGTCAGCCTCTCCCATTTAACACTTAATACTGCTGACTCCTCAAATGTTTTTCAAAGAAGACTGTTCAGTTCTTATCTCACCCTTCTTGACTCAGGCATATGCAGTCACTTTGTAAGGGCTACCAAATTTTATTTTTCCAGCCAGCATGGTAAAAATGGATTTACTGCTGATGTCTGGTAGGCTTAGATTGATTGTTTGCCCATCTATAATCTGTCTTTTCACAGTGCCATGCTAAATTACAAAGCTGTTGCTATGGGTTTTAATTACTCACGTATTTTACCTAATGGAGCATCCAATGATTCCTGCTACTCCTGTAGTTGCTATGGCTGTGTTGATTTCCCCTGACAAGAAACAGGCTCCTGTCACTCTTTTTGATTTGTCACCACAGAGAAATCCATGCATTTAACCTCAGTGCTCCATTTTGCACAATTTCACTCCCTTTCACCGCAGATGACGGGGACAGACCTGATCCATGTGTTTCTTCTCCCCAGGTTAAACTCTGCTATAGCAGGGACCCCAGTCACACTCTTCACACAGATCTACAGACCTGCCCAGCCTCAAGCTACGAGGGGAAGAGGTAAAAATCAAAGGCCACCCAAAACTATTGAAAAAGCGGAAGGTTTTGTGTTGACTTGTTGTGAATTCTTTGTTTGCGCTTTAGTGGTGTGAAAAGAGCACCAAGGCATGTTGAGTGCCACAGGCAGGCAGAGGACACTTTTTGGGGGCATGCTTTTCTCCATGTTGTATGATGGCTTGTTAGAATTAGGATGCTTGTAAACCTGGTGACAAGGAAACGGTCAGGACTAAAGGAGCAAGGCTGCTCTTAACAAAGAGGGAACTTGATTTATAGAAAGGGCGCTGTAGGTACTAACATGTGGGATGACTTAAATCCAAGGCTCACTGGGGTTTTGCTAATAGCAACCGGCCTTGAGAATGGAGACAAACCATGAAACTGAGGGAGTTTTTTGGGAGTGCAGCTGTGATTTTTCTAACTGCTCTGTGAAGGGATAGCAGTTTTATATGAAATAGGTCCATAATGCCTGAGGCCAAGCCCTCAGCAGTTGTAAGTAACTACAGTCCTGCAAAGTGTTGCTTCATACCTGCTGAGTCTCTAGGCTGTCTCTCACCACACCTCTGCTTCTTCCTGCATGGTGAGCAGGGCATTTTTTGTGCATTACCAGACCCGTGACATGGGACAAAGTGTCTGCCTTGGAGAAATCATGTTAATAATGCTCTGTCCCCATGTTGCTGTAATTCCCAGCTCTGTGCCCACCAGCCACTGGCTGCTCCCTCCTGATGTGCCCCATAGCACGTGCCTGTACCCCAAATTGCCATCAGTGGAGGTGCCCGGCTCACTTTCACCCCCTTGGGACACAAAGCCTGTTCCACCTGCAGCAGTGAGGGCAAGAGACACCGCTCTAGCATTTGTAGCAGCAGTCTCCAAGCACTGTTTGTTATTTGCTTTGTTTTGATTTTTCTCCAGATATCACCCAGGCCATGCAAGACATTGCCAGTGTAAAGCCCAGACAAAAAGCACTGACCAAGAAAATTGCCAGGAAAAAGGAGCTGATGTCGAAAGACAAAACCGACAGCCACTCACCTGAAAGAATGTACGAAAGAACTCTGGAAGGTTATGACCAAGATCAGATGGAGTACAGGCATGAAGGCTCAGTCAGGTGTGAACCTGGGCAGGAAGGGTCAGAATTCGATGAAAAAGAAATGGGCCCAGAGGATGTACCTGATGGAGCCCAGATAAGTAAAGCCTTCGATAAATTGTGTAACATTGTGAAGGAGAAAATAAGAGTCCACAAGAGACCCGAGGCTAAGCCTGAAGCCCTTCCCAAGGGGCGTTATGTGCTGGTGACAGGGGAGGAAGGCTATGAAGAACCGTGCATCTTGGCCCCCTCTATCCCTGCTCCAGGAGGGATCACAGTTTCCACTGGCAACGGGAAGGTGATGAACGGTGGGGAAGTGGAGCCCATACCGGAGCTGCCAGAACCTGCCGAACCATCAGAAAGAGAGAAAGTGGGTATCTGTGAAAGGAGAGAAGAGTTTGAAATCCCAGATAAACAGAGAGAGGAAGAGAGAGAAGACGTGCTTGAATGGGGCAAAAAAGCAAGAGGAAAAATCGAGCAAATCACAAAGTATCCGGACATCTCCGAGCCCGAGACAGTTCCTTCCCCTGGTCTGATAAGCCCAACCGAGCCAGGACTCCTTCGAGAGACAGAATATGAGCGAGAAGATAAGCAGGGCCTTCTGTTCAGGGAAGCAGCCTTGCCTGGCTCTATGAGCTACGAGAAGGTAGAGGTGGTGGAGTCCATTGAGAAGTTTTCAGACGACAGAATTCAGACGTATGAAGAGACAGCGATGATTGTTGAGACAATGATAGAGAAGACAAGCAAGAAGAAACCAGGAGACAAAGGCTCTTAAGTGACACACATCCCCTTGATAGTCAACGTGTCTGGCATAGTTATTAAATGACTGTGTTTTTTTTTTTTTTCCCTGACCGAATGATACAGTAGTGAGATTTTTGCTGTTTGGTATGGAACAGATTGAAACCTTGATGGCAATTCTGTCTGATAGAGGCTCACCTTTGGTGCAACGACCATTAGCGTGCTCCAGGGCACATCCTATGCAACTGATTTTCATGATTAGGACACATTGAAATTAATTATTATGACAGAGCTGCCTGGCTTTCCACAGTATCCGGGACAAATTTGCGTATTCCTCTACTGCTCCTATAACCGCCGTACGATTCCCCATCTCTGAGACAGCTGCAAATGTTAACTTGTGACATCTGGTTCATTTAATAAAAGTTTTGCCTTCTACTGAAGATACCCACTGTGGGTTTGTGTTGCCTTTACAGCTGACTGATAGTCCCTACTGAGAAACATCACCTGACTGGTGTGCAGGAGTTTTCCAGGGAAAGGGCTGGATACTTGTTAAATAACCTGTTCCAAATCTCTCCTCTTTACAGCCTCTAAATAGCAATGAGCTTGGCAAATCTTACTTTTTGGATCTAAAGACAAACTCTCTGTGTTTGAAATAAGTTCTTACTGCAGATCTTCTCAGAATAAAATTTGAAATTCCACCAAGGTGGGAGACAAGCCCTATAAAGGCATTGCTTGCCATTCACCAACTCAACAAAGGTACTTGCAAAGGCCAACAAGCTTTTGAGTGGACTGCAGCCAAAGATCCTGTGTTTTGGTATTTTCATGTAAAGTATTTCCTTGGGCTGTAGAGTTTAATACTGCCACGGGATCCTGTCACAGCCCAGTCTCTTGCAGTCCCATGGAGTTCCGCAGGATTGCTGGAATAAGCAACACTTGCAACAGACTCTTGCAGCTTCCAGAAACCTTCGACTCAGGGGGGGAAATAAAAAAAACCCACCAAAAAACCTAAACACAAAAAAAACGCCAAAGCAGGAAAAGGAAGTACTTTACTCATGTGTGTGCAAATACTGAGCTCTACTTAACGTGCTCAGGCAGCAGCTTGACTCCAGGCACGCAAAGGATCCCTCTAAACCCAGTACTTACTGAAGTGCTTTCCTAGGTTAGTCTCTCCGCCATCCTTCTCCCATCCCAGTTCTCAGAGCTTTCATTTCAGCATTGTTGTGCCTTTTCCTTCTGGCTGTTAACTCCTATCAGCTGCCAAGGAGGGGACTGAAAGCCATTTGAGGTGACGAGCCTGAGCTGCAGGAACTCCTTCTCACAGCACCAAGACTTTCCTTCAATAGTGTGTTGAGGTTTTTTTCATTGATGAGTTCCAGCACGGATGTAACATCTGATCTGCTGTGACTGTTCTCTCTGGTAAAGTGGCACCTTCTTCTTTGAAACAGGGACAGGTGACCCTCACAGTCACAATTCTATTCTGGATTTTTTTTTTATCGGTGCTGTTTTATTGGAATGCTGTGGGAGTTTATGCCAGACATGGCTTACTAGAGTGTGTTGCTTTTCAGTTTAATTTATTAACAGTATAAATAACAGCAGAGAAGGAATTTTATCAAGGCAGAGCCTGTGGTCTGGTGAGAATGGGAGCAACTGCTCAGAGTAAGTGTTGCTGAAAGCAGAGTTTGACTAGTGCAAGGGAAACAAAAAAACTCTCCCCAAAAAAACCACCTCAAATGCAGCAATAGGCAGTCTGCTCAATCTGTCCCAGAACAGGGTGTGGACAGAGTCAGGCAGTACCTGGACAGAACTGGGTGTTCTTCTCCCTCTAAATCCAGCTGATTTCACTGCAATACAGTAGACACAATGCTGGGAATAAAAAAGAAAAACCTCAGTCAAGGGCAAGGAGGCAACAGGTCAGGAGAGCTTGGGGTCTGTGTCCAGTGTGTGAATATGCCCACCACCTTCATCTGGTTTGTGCTGCTGTGTCACCATATTTTGCTGATGACACAGACCCAGTTTCTGATGCCTGTAATCCTTGTTCTGCAGCTGAGTGATGTAAGAACTGCTCCTAAACATGGTTTGGTGGCACCTATAGCCAAAGGAGCCACATACTTGCATTGCCTGGGCAGAAAGCTGACCTGCGAGACATGAACTGAGCCTGGTGCTGAGCTGCACCACAGACCACCAACAATCACCAGAGGTCAAGAACCAGGAAGAAATAAATTGAGGGCTAAATTCTGCTACAATCTCTGACTTGTCTTCACAGACATGGCAATTTGCCTAGTAAGGCTGCAGATGACAGGAACATTCCTGTAAATCTGCATGAAAATTATATAGAGAACCATCAATAATTCTGAGCTGAACTACTGAACTCCGGTGCAGAATGACCATGCTGAAAGGTATAGTAAACCTCATGATTTATGGGTTAACCAAGCTCTGCATTAAATGCAGATTCTCAATGAAGCATTTAAATGCTCAAGTCTAATGGTGAAATACTTGCAAGCATCTATTCCCCGAGACTGGGATGAGACAGATCATTACAGGCACCTTTTTGCCTTCGAGGCACACAGACCTGGATCAGGAGGTTCCCTGCCGTATCTTCCAGTGCTGCACACAGGCTAAGAAATTATAAAAAGGCACCTTCTGCTGTGGGAACATGTGAACTAAAATGTACCCAAAGAGTAGGGGTGGGAGGTAGGGAGGAAGAGGGAAACAGGGTTTTTAGTGTGGATCAAAGTGCTTTAAACAGCAGAGAGGAAAAAAACCAAAAACACACAAAAAAACAAAACAAAAAAACAACAACAACAAAAAAAAACCATCACCAAAAAAAAAGAACAAATGAACCTACCTGCTGTAGCATTTCCTTGGAGCCAGAGCTGCTTATGGACTGCAGTGCAAAACTGACACTGTCTCTATTCCTGAGCATCCCCTTCCCAAAGAAGTTCAGCACCTGCATTGCTGCTGCCTCTGCAGAGCTGCCCTGATACAGGTTTGAACCATGTAAGCAATGCCCACAGCTCTTCCCAGCCTGCAGCCTGAATCTTCCATGTCCCAGAGCATCACAGAGTTAACATACAGCCCCTTACGCTTCATCTGTTGCTATCAACTCTTCTGGAGACTTGTCTTTATTTTCTCTGTATCCAGCATACACAGGATACATGTTTCTTTATCAGTGTAAAAAGCAGAGGAGTAGGAAGTCATCTCAGCTGGAGCAGCGTCACCTCCCATGCACCTTCAGCTAGGCAATGATGATAGAACCTGCCAGTTTACAACAGCTCTTTATTTTACTTATATTATAAAACATCATCACTTTAGTTAAACAGTGTTCACCTATTTTGCATCATGAGCTTCATTTCCCCCTTTATTATAAATACTAACAAATTAACTTTTTTTCACAGCAATACCATAAAAACTCTGTCTAACCGGACATATTTTTCAGTGATCCCCTGAAACAAAAATCCTGAAGATTTTGAAGTAGATCTCTATATTGTATATACATGTAGTTTTATATATACTTATATCAAAACTCACCATTTCTGTATATCTCTCATTATCGTGATTTTTTCACTTAATAAATTATGTCAGCATTATGAAAATATGAACAACCATCTAGTTATTTTGCTGCTTTATAAGATATTTAATAATTGAATGGAGAACTGCAAAATTACATTAATGCAATGGAAAGTCATGTACATGTTCATTTAAGAATTCCACATGGACTTTTCTTATTCCAAAACTTTTTCCACGTTTTAGAAGTCCTTGAAACGCTTCCAGTAACCTCTTTCTTTGATCACATACACACAAAAAGTTATGATGTGCATATGTGTATTATACATTACATACCATATGCAATTCTATACATATTTTTAAGCAAATATATGTAACATACTCTGAATATACATATTGTATGTAATATATATGTATATATAGAGAGAGATACCACAGGTGTGTCATATGCATTTAGTCATACAGGTGTATGCATAAATTATATGTATTTATAGGATAAATTCTTCCTATGGGACAGTTGCAAGCAATGAGGAACCTGGGAGTAGTGCAAGGCTCCTTGGCTTGGCTTTAGAGTGTAATCCACAGAGTCTTTGAGTAGGTTGAGCTGTTTATTTTTCATTTGGATTTGTAAAGGAAAGAACAGGCCTTTTATGGAAAAATAAAAGATGGATATTCACTCGAATTAACATCACAGATTATACATTCTTAAGTGAAAAGTGACCATAGAACCTTTGGGTTATGTTTTAAATTTGCTAGATAAATATTTACTTAATGAATGAGTTTCCACCAGGACAACTCTTTTTAAAACATTTTAGATTAATACTCTGCATATTAAAAATACATAATAAAATTCTGAAATTAGTCACAGCTAAAAAGTGGATCTTTTGGGGTCCTGCAAAGATATGAGGCGTCTGCTTAAACTTACCACTTGAGCAGGTCCACTGATGGCCTTTGTCGTCAGTGCCTAAATATTTGCAGAATCAAGACCCTTTATTATTCAAAAGCTAAATTTGGGATCTCACACCTGAGAACATGTAGTGGTTGCTACCATGAGTAAATCCCACCAAGGAGGATGTTACATTTTGCAGTAATAGCCAGAGCATACTCTGAGGGTGAGAGACTGTATAAAGAATCAAGGTGGGACTAACTCTTTAAACAGCAAAGAGCAACGACTGCCAACAAATCTTCCCAAACACGCTACATTTCATTTCCCAAAAAGAGCAATTTTGCTTTACACGTTAATAACTTAGACCTATTTTTCTCCTTAAATACATTTGTACAACATAAAACTGACATTTAAAAATGAAATTTGAATTAAAATTTGCTTTGAGACTTCAAATTTCTCCTGCAGCAATTTACTGGGAGCCACGTTGTAACACCCCAGAAAACAGGGGTCTCTGGTTGGTATTGCTGACACGGCCTCACCTTATGCTGCTGGAGGAAATCTCAGCACCAGATGCACTTCTGCACACAAGCTGCCAGAAATCCTACAGCTCCATCCCCCTGTGCTTGTTCTGTTGAAAGATGGTAAATTGATTTAAATCGCCAAAGTTTAAAAAACAAAACAAAACAAACACCACCACCTTAAACCAACCAAATGAAAAACCTCCACCAAAACTGGAACTTGTGCTTCTAGAACGCCCTGACCCAGTTTGCAAAGCACTTCTCCCTGTCACCTGGCTTTGGCATCACTTTGCCTTCCTTTATTGCATGTCTGTTGACCCATCCTGTGGCTGAAGTGTTAGTATGTTGTGTAAGTAAGTGTATTATTAAAGAAAACTCTCAAAAGAATTGGATTTCTGCAAATTGAATTGGTGAATTTTCCTCATCTCTGGATTAGTTCTTTTTGTAGGGTCTAGTGCTACTTTGGTTGAACCCAATGGGGAAAGTCCCCCTGATGTCAGTGATGCAGAAGGAGCTGGTAGACACTTAAAGACCTATCCAGACAACCTCTTTGTGATTCCCTCTCTCACAGCAATTTTTAAAAATTCGCCCATTATCACCATCTGCCAATGTTAAAATTCACTCTTTTTTTTTTTTTTTTTAGTACAAACAACATTTACCACAAAAATATGACCAGAAAAGCCATTAATTTCTTTGCAGGTCATTACCTATTTGTATGACACAAAAGAAAAATCATTTACAGTCACAAACTGTACATAGTATTTGGTGGGAGACGGTACATTTGTGGCTTAGAGTAAAAAAAGGATTGCTTTGGTGGCAATTAAAATAATTATCGACGAGAGATCAGACTTTAAAATCAAGAAAGGGTGATAATTCGGCTACAGAGACGACCATTGTAATATGTCTAACACAGAGGTTTGAATAGTAGAAAGGCGAGTAGAAGGGTCCGGGGAAGGAAAGACACCGTCATGCAGAACAGCACTAGTTCTTGCTCAGTATACTCTTCAGGCTTCTCTCCACCGCTTCGTCTAATTCTTCTTCCAGCTCTTCCTTCTTGGACATGGCCAGTTTGGACTGATAATCTTTAACTATTTGGTCTATGTAGGGCGCGCTCTGAGTCCCGTGCAGCATCAGTGTCCACTCCTTCAGCACGCCCCGCTGGGGCTGGCTGCCGACAAACCCAATCTCCAGGGCCCAAGTGCCTCGGGGGTCTTCCCCCCAAGTGTGCGTGGTCATGAAAGGCCATTTGTCAAAACCCACCTTGGAGTCGTCGTCCCTGGGGCGCCGGCTCAGCAAGATGGACTTGGTTCCCATAGGCGAGGTCATGTTGATGTTGAGGTCTCCTCGCCGAGTGGAATTCACAGTTATAACCGCCTGGACGTGCTCAAGGTACCGGACGAAGTTCTCCTTCCCCTCACACGCGTCGGTTGTCAGCGTGAGGACCAGCTTGCCGCTTGGTGGTATCTTTCTGTGGGTCCAAAGATAATTAAGCAAATTAAAAGGACAGCATGACATGGAGTATGCTAAAAATTACTGGTGCCCCAGAGGAAAACCCCTTATTATTTTCCTTATTAATACACAAAAAAGTAAGGAGATAATAGTTGCAAACTTAGCCAGAAAGAGAACACTCACTCTTCAGAAAAGGATACCAAAACCTTAAGTTGAAAATAGTTACAAAATGTGCACCTACACAAAGAGAGAAGGAATAGAGTTAAGAAGCACATACTGCTCTTTAAGAACCATTAACATATATTTCATGTTGAATAAATGGCTTTAATTATTACTCCTCTATTGGGTAATTGCATAATAATGTGTATATTCAGTAGAAGAACCATGAGCAGTCAGTCATGTCAGTCTCTTAAATGACAGCTGGCTGATACCAGAGGAGCCATTTGTACAGAATTTTAGTGCAGTCACATTGAATCCCATGTCCTTGTTCCACTTTGGAAACCAGCATAAACATGGGATCCCACCATCAGCTCATCTGAAGAACAGTTCTCCATGAAGACTTCCATCCTTGAACGGCTCCTGGACAAGAGCACGCACACCATGGACAGAAGTCATGCATGTTTACCAAGTTGCCAAAATGCAGCCTGGCCCAGGAGCTGGGGATATCAAGCGCCTTCTGAACCCCTTGGGGTCAGGATGCAACTGGCAATTCCCCATTGCCTCAGGAACTGGCTGGCAATGTAAAAATGCTCTGCACCTTCACCATCAGTGTTCTGTGGGCAGCGTGATACTGTCCTCTGTCTACAAGAAACAACTGAGAGACAAGAATTACTGCTATCATTAATAATGGGACTAAGTCACAAAAGACTCCAGTCACCTTGTCATTACCTTGTCTTGCAGTGGCCTCCCCCGACCTCAATCCTGCGACTAAATCGAGAGCCCTTTTGAAGGGCATTGATCACGCTGCAGTAAGGAACACCTTCTTCACAAAAGAAACAAGCACCAGCTTTTTCCCTCAGCTAATGAAATGCTGCATTCTTTGGAGCCCCGTGAAAGCATTTCATTCAAACCTTGCTTCGAGGAATTCTTTTCTTCTGGAGATGAGCTCCAGGTATTAGGGCTTAGTACATCACTAATTGGCTCAGGCCAGTCTCTGTCCCCCTTTCAGAGAATACTGCCGTCCTGGGAGTACTTGCAGAGTAAAAATGATTCAGATCCAGGTCCTCATGGCATATAAACACTTCCCTAAAACTGAAAAATCTGTGCTGCTCTGGGTATTATGGATGCCCTGGAGCACAAGCTGGTGTAACATAAATATTGCACAGCAAAAATATTTGAGCATCTAATTATAATACCCTTGAGATATTTACTTTGCGTGCCAAAGCACAAGAAAAATGCACTGCGTGCAGCCAGAGGTGAAGGATCATAATTTCACAGTTGCCATGTGCTTGCAGTTTCTCTGCACGGGAAGCATCAATCTCAGCTCAGTCTGAATTCATGTTACCTCACAGCCTTCTCACACAGTGGACGAAGCTCTGCCAAACACTCTTTCATTCCCAGAGATGTGATAAGTGTTTTATCTCCTCCAGTAAATGAGGAGGGACACCACAGTGTGAGTCTGTTCTACCCATCAACACCAAAACCCAAAGAAACACAAGTGGTGTGTTCCCACTCCATCTGCTCTGCAATCAGCCCGACAGCTGCAGTGCAAAAGTTCTCTCAAACACAGGAGAAAAGATTTGCTCTGTTTCCTCCTTTCCTACTAATTAGGCTCCAACACTCTCTGCTTCACTAGACTAATTACTGTGGCCCAGGTAAATTTTCCCAAAGAAACAAAAAGAACCAGGGGTGTGATGGAAAAAGCCTGACACAAAGGAACAGATGAGGAGATGGATTATCCACAGCCTCACAGTGTGCCACTGCCCAATTTCTATAATTATATATATTTATGAAAGATATTCACTTTTACATGGCCTAGTACCCAGGTAGAGGCGAACAGGAGAGATAATCCCCATGTGCCCCTGTTCCTCAGCTAATGGATTATGATGTCCTAAATCACCTTTGTATTTCCCTAAACCAGTCAGATCCCCTGTCAGGAAAAGTTCCTATTGCTAACAAGTGTTTCTGATTTAAATACTGATTGCTTTCAGCACATTGTCAATTATTTCCTGGCCTTCTGCCTAATTGACAGTGCAGCTCTGAAACCCACCTCTGTGTCCACTGCTCACCACCACACATCTATACCGAATATGTATTTTTGTATACAAATATCCACACTTAAATAAACATATAGAGAACATAAATAGAAAATGTTACTTCAGCGAGGCCAAACTTTAAAAAAAAGCAACCCAATTATCCAAGGCAGAAGTGCAGTGTAGTTTTCATTTCCAAGTAATCTCTGGAGATGCTGGGACTTAATTCACTTTTCTCATGGTGAAATTCAAAAAATGTAAACATTACTTATTATCTTCTGTCAGTGACATTTTCACTGGCGGACATAAATACTGCTGCAGTGCTATTAACATACAGTTGTGTCAGGCAAGTAGTGGGAGGGAGACACCCACACAGCCCACAGAAAGAAATGTTCTATCCTCCTCTAGGATGATTCCCATTTCAATAAATGGAGCTGCACTAAGATAAATGAGATTATTTGTCTGCATTTAATTATTTATAAACTAGAGATAGCTCAAAATTAGCTCTCATTATTTATTTTTTTTAAAAAAAAAACTGTGAGCATGCATAGGCCAGGTAAATTAAAACTGAGATCTCAGCTGTAGAGCCTTGGATCATGCAAATACAAACCCATCTGGAAGCTTGGGGACAAATTCACTCTTTGCCCGGCTGAGCTGTGTGCCAGGGTGGCATACTGGGTTGTTTTCTTTTTCCCAACAGAATAATGATGACTTCAAAAATGGCACCGAAAAGTTCCATTTCAAATAGTACAGACATAAATTGGCCATTATTAAGTTAGTATTTCAATTACTTAAATTAAACTACAGCTGTTGTAGTCAATTAGTATTAATTCATTCACTTGTTGACTCATTCACTTGAGCCCATGAACGTAAATCAGAAAATAATCTGTCTATCTAGCCTGCAATTAGAGACTTGGAGAGCATAAACCAGGCACAATTAAAAGCTGTAGTGTTCAAACTGAATCACTGGTACCTGGAGATGATCATTTCAGTCTTCTAGAGGTAAAATTTTCTGCTGGAAAAACGTCACAATGAGATATGACCTGGCTGACATGAGATATTTCATGTGACAGCAGTTTATGTTATTTACAGTGGCAGCCTCCTGGATTTTCACTCGGGGACAGGCTCTTTATTCACAGAAACTTTAGCACAGACACACCTGTGAGCACTCGGGAGAAATGGATGTTGCTATCAATGCTACTGGCACTAACAAGGAGGATACAGATGTGCAGTAGAATGTACTCCTAAAGCAAAGCAGGAACTAAAAGATCATGTTGCTTTATCAACTGCTGTTGATAAAAACATATTTTATCAACCTATTATTGGTAAGGTTAGGCTTTCTTAGAAAAAAACCCCACTTCATTACATTTCTTTGACTATCTATATCTTTGCCAACATAATTGCATGCTTGCGGTCTCCTAAATGCCTGGAAGAAGCCAAACACATACACTGAGACCATTCACTTACTCAGGCTCCTGTATTGACCCTCCGACACAATGGAATCTCTCGGGAACTGTCTTCCAGTCTTTTGCCATCTTGACCATTGCTCCTGCATCCAGGACGCCGTAGCCAAACAAATGGTTGAACTCCAGCCCAACGCCGTTCCTGCGCCACCGATGAACCTCGTCGTGAAGCTGGTTCCTCTTGGAGGTGAGCACTGTCAGGTGCTGCATGTCTCTCCAGGTCAGATCCAAGCTGTGGAAGAGCAACATGGAAAACACATAGTACAGTGTTTGCAAGCAGATATGAGAGAAAGACTGTGTGTTTGAGTAAGCCTTTTGGCCAAATTCACTTCCAAGAATAACAATGAAATTGTATCTATATACACATCAATAACAAAGCACCTTGTTGATTTCAGTGGGAACAAGAATAGGTTTTAATTGTATACTACTTTTCCAGAATACGTTCTCCAAAATTGCAAAATCGTTTCTGATTGTTTCACTTTTTAAAAATAGATTTTTTTTAAACTATACATTAGAGATCCACCATATAATTTTTAAGCTAATAAAACAAGTAGGACATTATACCACGTTCTGAGAAAAATATAAAAAGAGAAAGATGATGACAGAATTTCACCTACTCTTTCTCTCAAATCCTGCCCGCTCCTCCTGCTTTTCCCCATAGAGCTTCCAAGATTCACCCTGAGAAGCCCTAATGTGATGCAGCTGATGAGCTTTAATGATCCAGGTGTTGGTAGTGTCAGGATTCTGTGACTATGGGTACGGGCTGTGGGTGGCTGCAGGCTTGCATTTTAAGGCATGGCAGAGGTTTGTCACTAGCATGGATGGATGCAGCCAAGTAACATTTGCTTACATTGAATGGTCATTTTTCATCACCAGCTCTTGTATTCCTGGATGCGCAGTGATTGCGATGACAGGAAGGGCACTTATAAGTTATTATTCTGGAAGCTTTAGAACTGACATTCTAATTCTACATAACTAAAGCTATGCCAGTTGGTTTATGATGAACTCTTTCAACACCACAATATGTCTGATTCAAACCATCAACCTAAAAGGATCTGCTTTTCAGCTTTCTGTGCCCCAAGTAATAAGCATGTGTGCGTGCTGAATTCACACCAGAATAGCCAATTACTGTCATTTCCCCAAGGTGACACAAGAGAGCTGAAAAGCAGAGATCACTCGCATCATTCTTACTGAAATCTTTTAAGAGCTTGCTACGTATCTTAAAGCTGTACTGTTCATTTCACAGATTGGTCTGGTTTGACACGTACGTCGTGTATGAGCTGACAGAAACACCACAGGCAGGAACAGTCTGCATGGGAGACAGTCAGCCATTCCCAGGAAGGCTAGTACAGCTCATCTGGGGTGGTTCTCCACACTACAATTTAGCAGAGCCAGACTGGAAGGAGACAGGAGAGACTGACAGCTCCTTCTCTCCCCTGCTGCCTTCTTAGCAAAGGCTAAAAACTCCAGTGCAAGCCAAGCGTATTAGTCCAATCCCTATTCATGATAATTTGGCAGAGTAATTCCAGTCTTTAGGGATAACTCATATGAAAAGGAATGACAGTCATTAGTGGGATATTTAGGTTCCAGTCTGCTTTAAACACACAGTGGTCAGCAAAATTCATTAAACTTCTGTATTTTTATGGCCATATTAGTTTATTACATAGTGGCTGTCCCACTGAGTGAGTTTGATAATAGAAGGAATGATCAACTGAAGTTAAACACTTGGCATGTGTTTTACATTTGTAAAACTGAAAAATAAGGCTTGGCCCAAGTCATGCTCTAAGCACAACAATCATTGCTTTGCTAATGGTGTAAACTTGGCCTTCTCTGCCAAATCTTCACTATTCTGCTCACTTCATACCGCGCTTACAGCAACTGAAGCTGCAAAACTGAGCAAAAGTTGCCTCATGCCATTAAATAATTTAACACGAAGTAAAAGGGTGGCATAAATTATTGTAAGGAAAACTTTTCCTAATCAATAGAGATTCTGAAATATATGGGAGGGCTCCACTTTTTCAAATAGCCTGGAGCTGGTTAATTGACAATGGATATTTATTCCTTCACATAACAGAGCAATTAAGAAGCACAGAAGCAAATTACCAGCAATGGGTTAAGAAAATAGAGGAAACACCATGCCAAAAAACACTGTGGAACTGATTGTCACTGGATGACACAGATGCCAAATACAGACAACCTGGAAAAGAGTTGGACAAATTCAAGGAAGACCATTCTGCCTGTGGCTATTAAACAGGACAGACTGACTGCTTTCTCTCCAAACCATCAAACTGCCAAAGCTCTTGTTAAAAGATCACTCTTAATCCCTGTTTGTCATACTCTCCCCGTGCACCTGCCATTGCACCAGAAGAACTCCTGTCTGATACTACAGGTTCATTCCCATGTTTCTGTAGGCTGGGCATTTCACACAGGATGTGTGGAGAAATGAAACCATCTCCAAACAGTGCTGGAAGAAGGCAAATCCCTGGATGCAGTGGGTGGCGAGGACACAGAGAGAGCCAGCCAGCCAAAATGTTATCTGCCATACAGCCTTGGCAAGACTCTTGCTCCATCTCTAAGTCACCACACGTGTCACCACTTCAGCAGGCAGCTTGCCCGCCGCTCCTTCCAGCCCCGTGCCACAGCCAGCCAGCTGAAATGATGAACACCATCACACAAACCACAGGCCCTCTTCTCCTCCCCAGAGCTCACAAGGAATTTCTCAACAGCTTACTTTGCCTCCAGGGCCAGGGCGAACACTCCGGCTGCTTCGGGGGCAGCTGCAGACGTGCCCGAGTGGCGCAGCGTGCAGTTGCCATACAAATCCGTTGTGGCCTGCAAAGACATCAAATGTAATTAATTGAACCAGCCATTCCATTTTCCTTGCAGCTACAGACTCAGAAAAACACAGAAAGTGGTGTTTGTGTTGGATTAATTGTGTGTTTGAGCCCACGATCTGTTTTCCTCTTATTGATTTCAAACCCTGGCGAGACACTGGTTACAGAGGGTGGTGAAAGCAAAAGCAAGTCATGAGGTAGTAAACCAATGTTCATAATCACTTAGAACTCATGGGTTCATATAGATGGCATTTGTTTCTTATAAAACCCAGTTTAACCAAAGGCCTCGAGTTCCTTTGTAATTATCGGAAGGATTTGAAATGAGAATTGTAAATGGGATTGAGCTTTCTAACATTTGTGCAACTCCAGAACCAACAGCAGTACCCAGCTGCTGTCCTCTGTGCAGATTAGTCACTAGAAGAGACCAAAAGAAAAACTTAGAGATGCATTTTATGGCAATAATTACAAAGGTGCCATGGATCATCTTGGACAGAAACCCATGGTTTCCTGTCTGCTCCTGCATATGGCCAATGTACAATATGTCTCTGGGGTTTGAGGCGGGGCCATGGAAAATGTATCACAGCTTTTGGCAAAAACTGACCTTAAGTTACTACACGCGCATTTCCCATCCTGTGAATTGGGTTATGTCTTGGCTAGTCTGAATGTGCTGAAGAGCAGCGATCACCACGGTGGAAGAGAATCCCAAATAAACTCCAACAGAAACTGCCTGTTTTCCAGCTGTAGGTATGGCCCTGCAGGGGACCTCATTATGATGCTCTGCACTGCTCAGCAGGAGGCTCTGGGTGATGTGAACCCCCATATGTCCTCTGTGAGTGACTAAATGCCTTTCTGCTCTATGCTTGCTTGTACAGCAGAAGTCTGCCAGTACAAGTAAATATGATCTCAGACGCTAACGCTTTTAATTTAGATTTTTTACAGAGACCTTTTGTCACACTGTCTTCTGGGAAGAGGGCAATTGAACTCCTAAATCTGGTTTCTGACAAAGGAAAGCACCGACTCTCCTTTGAAGATGTAAGAGATGGAAGATCATTGCTGTTCTCAGTATTAATCCCACATCTCCTCAGCTGACAGTTCTGGCACCATCACATACTGCGGATGAGAAACTATCCATCTCAACAAAGAACCATCTGCTGTTCCAGAGCTCACAGAGTTGTAACAGGTCATGGGAGCGCACAGAGACAGCAGCAATGGCACAACAGCACCGGGACTCACCACTCCAGCCTCCGGATTTCTCTTCCTCCCATTGCTAAAGGTGGAGGCCAAGGTCGAGGAGCAGCTTTCGTCGTACAGAGCCGTCCGGCCGTCGTTTATGGCAGAATTGATGGAGATCGTCCACATGCTCGATGCGTAACCATCGCAGTTACAGTCGTCGTAGCTGCCCCCATCTCCAGAGGCCCAGACGTAGATGCTGCCTTTGCCACCCCGGCCCTGTGAGAGGGGGAAAATCGACCCTCTGGAGTTAAACTGCAAACAGCAGCCACTTCAAACTGCACATGTAATTGTAAAGCCGGGTGTCTGTAAAGGAGAAAACCGGCCCAAATAAAATATACATCAACAAAAAGACATGGACTTACGCGGGTTATTAAATCCAGGTAACTGGCAGCCACAGCCAGTTCTGCAGCCTTAGGCACACAGAGCACTTCCATTTATCTCCTGGTTTGCTTCACGCCCTGAAGGCTCCTGTGCCAGGAGCTAAGGCATTTTATGGATTCATTAGCATTTATGTCAAGGTCTAAGTGCTATGAGGAAAGCGTTCTTTTAAGAGGGATGTAGGTCATCTCACAGGCTGGGTTTGTAAGATCCAATTAGGTTCAGGTAATGGCTAAAAACCTCTACCGGCACCTTTTTCTCTCAATAGATTTTTCTTTTTCCCCCCCCACAAAGGTATCACTGGCTCAGAGTTGTTTTTCCAACAAACCAGCTTCTAATTTTAAGGAGAAAATAAAGTTATGAGACCACACAAATAATCTACAGAAAAATGGTCCAGTGATTACACTGA
Source organism: Grallaria varia (assembly GCA_013396735.1). NCBI lineage: Eukaryota > Metazoa > Chordata > Aves > Passeriformes > Formicariidae > Grallaria > Grallaria varia. The sequence goes on from VWZG01009477.1 coordinate 1,078,484, forward strand.
GATGGACAGGAGAGGCTGAAGCTGAAGAAGGGCAGCTATAAAGTCTTCCCCTTAGTTAAAGGGAAGAAATCCATATCCTCTCCCCAACTTCCAGACAGGCAGGGGGTGGGAAGGGATCAAGTTTGCTCCTTCTAATCCCATACTCTGGAAGAGCTGCCTGGAAGAGAGTCAGACCTGAGAACTCCAACTCTTGGGGAAAGATCAGTGCTGCTGAACCCAGAGCTCAAATCTCTGACTGATTCCAGCACAGCCACCATTCCTCTCTCTGTTTAGTCCAGTGTAATCCAACATTTACTTCCAAGAGCACCAGAAGGGTGCAAGGTCTGAATTTAACACGCTGTCTATACGCGCCGTGGAGATGATTAAAAGATTTCTTCTGGCCTCCTCATTGCCCAGCATGAAATGGAAGTTAAAGACTATATAAGCTTAGTAACCTGCAATGGTATTTTAATAGGGAACCTTTTCTGTCCGGATTTTAAATCAAATCTGAGCTCCCAGCAGTAGCTTCTATTTTTCATCGCACCCCACTGAACAGAGCAACCTCATTATTTCAAGCACGTTAGTGAGCTGCATTATAATCCACTGAATTGCACAGCAGGTTCACTGCCACTGGGGTATATAACATCTCTGGACATAGATTTTCATAATAAAGATAATGACTATGAAAAAGCTTGCTGAAATCCATCTAAGAACTCCCACAAAGACCTGAGATCAGTCATTTGAGTTTCGAGGCAGGATGATACTGTTGCAAAAATACATAATTTGAGAACAAGGTCATTCCGTCAATTTATTAAAAAAGAAAAAAACCCACCAGCATAACAAGATCAATTATGCCTCTTTTTTGAGTTTTCCATATCCCACTCTGACTGCCATTAACCTACAGGGCCCAAACCTGGCCTTTGGACTGGCTGCAGAGGCTGCATCCCAAGCTTGCCACCACCATTCCCACATGCACCATAACACCACCTGCCTGCTTTGGACAGCCTCTGTCCCAAAAAAAAGCCAGCAGCAATCCAATGCAGGAGGCAGGTGGCTGCTGGCAGCAGGAATAGGATCTCTGGAATGTAGAGATCCATTCCTGAAGAACCTTTTTCTTCCAGGCATTTTACAGGGAGAGGAAACACTTCGGTTTCGTGTGAGAAATTCACCAAAGCTGCTAACAAAAAGTTAACCTCTGCAGTGTCCAGCACGGACAGAGAAACACACTTAGCTCTGCTTTGCGCTGCCAAATGTTTTGCCCCACGGATGGGATCAGTGGCAGAATGGCAGCAGATGGGTGCAGCAGAGTGCTGGTGTGGAGCAGGGGGAATTCACAGAGAAGCTGAAACCCCAGGGCAGGATTTATGCACACAATGACTAACTTGAGAATGGCCTCAAGGTATCACTTTCACAGGAGTCACATCCACAAGTGAGGCTTAGTGTTAAAACTCATAATTCGCTTCTTAATACTCTCATTTCAATTGCCTTTCTTTCCTAGGCAGGACTGGAAAGAGGAGCAAATGCTATTGGAATAAACTGAGAGCAGCCCAAGTGCATTATTTGCAATGACGCTGCTCAGATATCCCACAGCCAGACCTGCAGTAGTGGGACAGTTTGCATGGTGTTCTCAGGCATCATGTAATTCTGCAGGCAGAAAAATATGGCTACAGGGGAAATTAATTTTTAATTCTTTGGATGGTAGTAGTCTTCTAAACTGATCTAGACCTGATCTAGTGGGTGGCATCCCTGCTCCTGGCTGGGGCAGGTATTTGGAAGTAGATGGCCTTTAAGGTCTCTTCCAACCCAAACTATTCTAGGATAAACCATAAAATAAAATCCATTTGGGTCATCTAAGTGTCGTATTTAAAGCAAACTGAAAGCTCCTAGTTGCATCTCAACCTTATACGAACCAAAAAAACTTCAGAGGTGTCACACAGGCTGCTGTACGTTTGGACCAAAATTAGGACTGGTGAAGGCAGTAGTAACATACACTACAAACACCAGAGGGAGCCTGAAGGAAGAGTCAGGATGGAGACAGAACACCAGCGAGAGAGTCAGGTACGTTTTAAAGAGACTCTTTCCCCCAGACTCCTCCTCAGAAGTGATGCACAGCCTGGCGCTCGCCCGTCTGAGCCATCTGAAGGTGTGTCTCACTTAGAGCTGAAAGTGGAACCTGGTGTATTTAGCACCAGCCCGAGAGAAGCCCACATCTCGATTCAGACTAAACCAGAATTACATCTTGGGTGAGGTTACATGCTTAGGGAACTCGCAGACAGTTCCTGAGAAGCTCTCCTTGAGAAAACAGCAGGTGTTCTATTTCCAGTGTCCTCTGTGGGATGTTGCGCTACCGGCAAAAAATAACCCTGAGAAATTTTCTTACTCCTTTTCTCATCTTCCACGAGAGCACAATCCCAGGAAAGCTTATTTACTGAACTACCTTGCAAAAATGAGCTGGCAGGGGACTACACTCTATTCCACTTTATGTAACTCCAGGCATGTCTTGAACTAGTCTTTTTCCCCCCTTGTTAATGCATTCATTCATCATGCTTGCTGGGCCAATGCCTGAGTCAGTGTTTCCCAAAGTTTTGACTGCTAGTTCACACTTTCCAGAGAAAAAAAATGGGTGGTATTTGATAAATAAATCTCCTCCAGCTTCCCTGACCTTTCCCATCAAGCCTGGCAAGCTCCCGTGTGAGTAACAGCTGGGCCTCCAACATGGCACGGCTTGGCAACAGCTCCTACAGGGAGCTTCTCATGCCCTTTGGCTTTGGCCTAATCCTTCAGTCATAGATCATGATTGACACTTTTCAACCAATAAAACAAAGAACAGGCTCCTGCCCTGAAAAGCCAAGTACCAGGGAAGGACAGAACTGGGACACCAGAAGGCAAGGGGGGAGCAGGATAAGAAGGAAAAGACGCAGCACCTGACTGTGAAGAGGAATTTTTTTAGGTGCAGTCAAAAGGTATTTCAGGTTAAGGATGGCCAAATGGTTTGCTGATGTTTATGGGCTGTTCCCACGGAAGGCAGATGGAGCCCATTTGAAGAAACCATAAAAAATTACAGAACTGAAAATCGCTTTCTTTAACAAATTCAAAGCACATACTATTTTATAAGCATCTTTCTCTTTGTGAGACATATGATAGCTATTTTGTAATTCTTCCTCTGAAGAAAACAGAAGTGTTTCAGCACCTTCCATATAATTTAATGGCAATTTATGTGCCTGCTTTTGGTAAGAGACAGGCTGGTTTTCCGGGAAAAGCAAAAAATTCTACAGCTTCTTCACATATTTGTCATGGGTCCTACTGACTTATGGATAGGACTTGGTTAGTTTCCATCCCCTGTTAGTTCTGACTGTGTTTTCCTCAGAAAAGAGCATTCTCTTCTCTTCGTGACCAAGTTATTTGAAAATCCTTATATGTTTTGTTATTAAAAACTGCACCCTACGGTAACCACTGCTAATTATTGCAGGAAGTGTAGTCTGCAGCCCAGGCAGGTGACACAAATCACCCCAGGCTGGGACACACCGAGGCAAGGACAGACTGGAAGAGCTGTGGGACCATTTTCCCTGCTGTCATGACCTGGTGGGGAGCATTGGTCCCAAGACCTCCAGGAGGCTACAGAGAGACCTTGGTGTCCCCACACCTCCTGGGCACCATCAGTCTGACTACATGGCGTAAGCCTGCTGGATGCTTGGCATCTCCCAACTATTGCTCATTTTTCGCCCTTCCAGTTTTTTCTGGAGCCTGCCTACACATTCCCGCCTCCCTGACATGAGCCCTCGCTCTCCTGGCTCCTCCAGCTGCCAGGCTGATTTGCCCAGAGCAATCCTGTGACCTCCTGGATCCCTTTGCTCCTTTCCTACATGGATTTCCTGGACACTGTTAAAACCTACAGCAAAATCTGCCTGAGACCAGCCAAGCAATCTCAATTTCACCTCACAGACACCAGAGTTTCAAGCAGAAAATGTAATTGGTTTGCCAGAATTTGCCACCACACATGTCCAGAGGGACAGCTGAGCAGGATGCCTTAGCATTTCTCCCACATCCAGCCCCTTCTGGAAACCTGGAGCTGCTGAACCGTGTCCCTGGAAAAGCCTCAGCACAACCACAAGATGTGGAGTTCAGCTTGGAAGAAGCAGCAGCTGGGTTTATCCTTCTCAAATTCCCCACTGCTGAAGGCCTGCCCAGCCTTCCAGCATTCAGTGGAGGAGGAGGAAAGGCCATTTTGGCAGGAGCAAGAGCTCAGCCCAACGCTTGGCTGCTCTGCAGAGGACAATTGTCATTTGGAAATATGTTTCGGTCACGCTTCTCCTGGTTTTGTCCCTTTCATATTTTGCTGCCTTCAATAACAGGCTGCAGTTCCTCCTAAAAGATTTCTGAAGCTATTTGGGTCAAGTAATAATAATCCAAGTCCAAAAGGCTGCTGGATACGAGATTCTCAAAAAAACCTAAGCTCTATAATTTGTAAAGCCTAACAAAAGGCTTTATGTAACTTATTTTAGTCTTGGTCACAAAAGAGTACTGAACTCACAACCAACAACCCACAATTAATTGTGTACTTTTCAATACCTCCTTTCGCTAAAAATAATGCTCGAGCCATTTTCTACATCTAAATTAGTGTTGAAATTGGATGGACTTCTCTTAGCCAAGAGGAATGAATGGAAAATTACACTTTTGGTGAAGAGGCAGCATTAGGTTTCAATTAGGATTCAGTCTGGCAGGGAAATAGGGAGCGAATTTTGAAAATGCTGAGGCAAACCCTTTTAATTAGCCATTCCTTTTTTTGTTGCAAGCCGGGCTGCGGACCACAAGTGATACTGCATTACTCCAGCCCAACAATTCCACAGGCCCAATTCTGGTATCGATAATATTTGAAAAAAAAAAATGCATCTCATCCAGGTATTTCTGAGCTAGATTGCCACAGAGAAAGGCTCTGAACACTCAATTCTCCTGATGACCAAGCTGGTTTCCTTGCCCAGAGCTCCTGACTGGTGTGATGAACCCCCGGCCTCGCAGCTTCACCTGGCAGTGCTGTGCAAAGGTTCCCAAAGCTTACAGAATTGGCTTTGCTGGGATGCTAAAGCACACATCTGCCCAGCTGTGGCACAGAGGGTAGGCAAAAAAACCAAACCACCTGGAGTCAGGCTGAGACAGCAAAATCTGAATTTTGAGGCTACATTGTTGCCTCACCTCCTTAGAAAACAGCAATTTACATCCCAGTAAAGAAAATATTTACATTCGGAGCTTACAAATATTGTCACTTGGCCCAACCTATTGATACAGCAGCTTTCTGCGACAGTCATTTGAGTCTTTGTGAAGGGCAATATTTAACCCTGTCACAGGCCCCTACGAAGCCCAAACTCACAAGAGCCAAGGTGCTCAGCTGATCAAGGTATCCCTGAGGAGGCCACATCACAACAGACATCACAACAGATTTGCCTCCAGCCTGTCCTAAGAGGCACATGTCCATCCCCAGGAAAGCAGACAGACACAGACTGATCTCCAGACCTGGGTCATGTACTCACTCAAAAGTCACATATCCCATCACCAGGCTGGAAAACCTTGCCGTGCTGTTCTATGAAAGCCTGAAAACACCCCTGTCAGATGAACAGGGTAGAGAATTCCAAGTAGATACAACGCACTCAGCATGGGGTTTTAATAAGGTTCGATTTTATCTTACATAAATAAGACAAGGCATAAAATTATAATGCATATTTCAGACACAATGGCAATATGATAGTAAAGGGCTCAGAAGTTATAAGAAAGCTCGTTGGGCTTACTCAGAAGTGGAGTAATCAGATGGCTGCCAAATCATAAACTAATTTCCGTGTCCTCGTTTGGCTGCTGAGCAAATAAAACCATGTTAGAGATATCTAACTGCATATACTTCATTAACGTGCTATCTTCAGCATATTTTAAAGTACAATAACACAATGTCTGTGTCCTTGGAGAGAGGCAAATGAGAAATATTTCCCTTCATTTTTCACATTGTCCTTTCTTCTTTCATTGGTGAGCCCAATTACAAAGCCATGATGAGACTATAAATTCTAAATACTGCTCCCCTGGCAATTTGTACTTGGGCAGCATTTTCTTAGGTAGAACCATATTATGGAAGCAATAACGTTTTCACCAGCACAAGCACGAATGGATCATGTCTCATATATTCTGTGAAGTCTCAAGGAATTAATTCTGTCCATGAGCAATCCCTCGCAAGCTACTAATATAAAAGCCAACATGATAAAAATTCAATAGATAGAAACCAGCTTAGCTGATTACTTCTTTTTATTGCCTGAAATTCCAATAAGTGAAGCTGGAAAGAACTGGACTCATGAAATGGCAAATAGGAAATGCTTACGGGACACTGCATTAAAGACAGGATGCACCATAAAACGGGAGGGGAATTAGTGCTTGACCTAAGTTGCCTTTTCCTGTTTAAGATGACAGCTGATACAATTCTGCATGCAAAGAACCAACAATTTAACCAACTATTTAAGAGAGAACTGCTACCCCAGGATTTCCATCTACCATCCCTACCTCCCCCCTCGAAGCTGTCTAGCCCTCAAAGTGGGTAAGCCCAGCTCAGACAAGGGATATGTAAATCACACAGCATTGTTTTGCCCAGTCATACTGTCCATACAGTGAGTGCAAGGCCCCCTTGTTAGGCAGGTACTGGATACTCACAAGTTTCAGCCTAGTCTTTAAAAACCACAAGTAGCATTAGGTCCTTTCCAATTACATCTCTACTACGTCTTTTCTAGCAGCTGGGATTTGCATTAGGTAAGAGCGTTCGTCTGTGTCAGACCAGTGCCCATCACTGCCAACTCCTGTGCATGTTTGTGTGCCAGAAACTCTTTCAATCCATACTCCCAAGCACCTGTTAATTCATCTGTGAGCTCATTCATCTCTGCAGTGCAACCAACACTGCTCAGTGCCCCGGTCATGCTGCTGACTCCTGCCCCTGAACAAACGATATGAGATAACACGGCAAAGCCAGACTGCACTGAAAAATGAGTGGGATTGTGTCTTCGTAACAAAAAACAGCTTGAGGCTCTTTCCTGATACCTTCTGATTAAATGTGTTATACTGACACCAAGCTCTGGGCCCATAATGGAGGTGCCAGTGTGACGGACAGACTTTGCTCTCCTTAAGGATGCTATTTTAGTGCTGCCTCTATTCATGCTATTTGGCTCCCAAGCAAACAGCCCACCAAAGTGAAGGTGTGATTAAGACAGAAGTTAAAATGAGCTTAAGATGTGCCAAGAATGGGTAAGAGAAGAGGAAAGGTAAGAAAACAGAATCAGATAATAGATTGGGTTGGAAGGGATTTTTTAAGGGTCATTTAGTCCAACCCTCATTGCAATGAGCAGGGACATCTTCAACTAGAAGATATATCAGATGTAGAAGATACATCAGCACCAGCCCACCTGGTTATGGCCACATGGCTTCCAGCCATAAGAACAGACATGTAAACAAGAAGTTTCACAGTTTCTGCAGTATTCATCATCTTGCCATTATCAGGTGACTAGTTATCCCCACATCTCAGCAGCTCTGGAAGGCGGACTTCTAAAGGACCTGACAGTGGACTGGAGCCTGGGCGGGGGTGAAACTCTTGTCAGTGAGTTTCAACTTGAGTCAGGATCCCAGGGGTGATGGCAACAAGGTAAATGTTACCTGTGTTTGTCAATCCAGTTCCCTGATATTCCCTGTAAGAATTTGGTATCATCTCCACTCACTGATTTTTAGTTTATGGCATTAGCAGCAAGGATATTAATCTTGCTCCATGCAAGAGATCTTATATTGCCTTCTAGGACATTTGGAAGCATTGCTTTTAGTTTAAGAACACATTTTTATTCTCAGCATGTTGCTTCCTCCCTGCCAATATTTCAGCTTCATCATTAATTTGTGAACCATCACTCTGGTGAGAATCAGCTCTAGGCTGATAAGAAGAATTCCTGCATTTATTTGTCTCAGTTTATAAAAGAGCCCTTTTAATAAACAGGGAGGTTACTCTGAAAAATTATCATAAATTAGATTTACATTTGTACAGTCAATAGAGAATTTGGTGCATATATTAAAGACCTAAACTAAGTAAAGGGGTATTATATCAAAGGCTTGTTAGTCTTTCTTTACATTCAGGGAAGTCTGTAGTGTGTTTTTCAAAGCACCAGGGAGAAGATCCAGCATCCACTGACAGCTTGAAATATCTCTCAAAAATCTGTCTCTCTACAAGAAGGGAACAGAACAAAATATACCCAAGAAAATATTCTATGACAGGAAACGTCATGAGCAAAATAAGGGTTGATAAAGCTATGAAGACAATGGAAAGGGAGTTATTTGGGGCACAGCTGCCTCTTCTTTTGTGCAGGTATTGCCTGGAGATAGCTGGGATCCTGCCACTGTAAGATTAAGTGTAATTGTTCCTGGACAACAATCTTTTATTAGGCAGAAAGCAATATCATTCCTCCTAATTCTGCAGTGGCTGACAGAACTGGTTTCCTAATGCAAGCTCTCCTGTTAATTTTATGACTCCCGGTAAAGCATGAGAGCAAACCTTACCAGAGCACAGCTCACTGTCACTGTTCCCTCTCCTTCCCAAACCTTCAACCCAAGTGATCTCAGAGCCCCTTCTGATCTTGATATTGCAAATTATTTCTTGAAGAGAATCCCAAATGCTCTTGTGGACAAGGCATTAAAAAAGTACTACACCCAACACTCCAGGTATGGGACTACAACAGGACTACAAAATGGAAGGGTACAATCCCTTCTCCAAAACTTAGTATTCAAAGAGGTTAATTCCAGAGTAACTCCACAAACTAAAGCACAGGGTGACACGACAGCAAGTTAATTGAAAGATCTTTTACATACCAAACTGCAAAAAAACCTGTGACTACCATTTAAACCTTGCTTCTCTTGGAGGGTAAAATAACTCTGTTCAGTTCAGTTTGCATTCCTCTACCAGGGTTATTAGTACTATTTCTGCTACTTTTAGACAAGTTCTGCATAGGAGGAGAACACCACAAAAATTAAATGGAAATTTTTCTATTTGCCGACTGTATGTCTGCTCCAACCAACATCAGTGGAAAAAAGATCAAGTACCTATAAGACATCAAGGTGTTGCTAAAACTGTCACATACCTAAGAAAGACCCGCCTCAAGACCGAAGTATTTAAAGGGATCTTTATGGGAGCACTAGATAAAAGAAAGAAAGTCACAAGAAGAAACACAGCTTGTGTAAGATGACTTCAGAGGGACTCTGAGCTCATCAGAGGTTTGTAGAGTTTATACTACAAAACTGAGCAGACTCAGGAGGAATCTGTGACAAGTCTTCCTGCGTTACTGCAGTATATTGTCAATTTTGTGGGAGGGAGTATGGAGGTGACTGTAATCCCTCCGTTACAGGCAAAACATTTGAGGCTTAGGAGTTGAGAAAGCTTTGGCTGCTTCACTGCTTAGCACAGCGGTAGATTTAATTATCATGTCCCAAAACATGGTAAAGTGAATGTGGTGCTCATAACAAGATGGTGATGAAGAGTGTGAGGAACTGGCACAGGTGAGAAGAAGAAATAATTTGGATGCAAAAATGACCAATTGTGGAGCTCCCACACAAAACTACCCCAGATGTTCTGGGAATTTCAGATCTTGTCCATAGGGGAACCTGTCTATAATCAATCAAGGGGAGAAGGCTCATGCCCTACAGCACCAGGAGCTGCTGCATGACACTGCAGAGGTGGAGACAAAGCCATGCAAGGTTGGTTTGTTCATTTGGGGCTGATTTGTTTTCTTTTCCAGTTGTGGCACACATCTTCCCCAACCTTCTAACAGCGTACAGGTAAAACAGATCACAGGACGATACCGAGTGTCTTTTACAAAGACCACAGACTGCTCCTAGAAGGAGGCGGAAAGGTGGGAATAAACAACGAGACTACTGGGAAATGATCCTGCTCCATGCACATCTGAACAGTTCATCAATCACAGCTATAACAACGGCCTTATATGAGTGACCTGAAAGGCATTGCAAACCCAAACCAATAATTCAATTGCTAACACACCAAAACAGACAATGTGGCCTCGGCAGCGCAGCTGGCACGTTTCAACACAGGGAATATTTCCAGGATCGGGCTCTTCCTTTTCGGCTGTGTCGGCATGTGAAAAGCACGTGTAAGCAGAGTAGAGAGAAACACAGTACGCTGAGACTACACAATAAGAGCAATGCCAAAATATTGTCAAAATATTGCAGAGAGAGCATCATTTGACATGGAAGTACACTGAAAGTTGGAATTATTTCCACAACTGCACTGTGCTTCCATGTCACCGGTTTCGGCGCGAGCGTGCACACACCATCCTGCCCCAGGACCCAGATTATTGATACAACTGGTACCTTGTTCACACCGTCTGCCATCGCTTGCAGTGTTAGCTCTCTAGGTCCATCCACGGTCTTCCCATTATCAGTTGGTCCCCAGCTGGCACTGTATATATCTATGACTTGAGGCATATGACTGATGGAGGAAGCCTCAATAATGTCTGTCATAAACGGCTGGTCGAGCATCCGAATACCTGTAGATTTAATCAACATAAACGTGAATTATGCATTACCCAGCGCAGGGGATGAAATCTCAGCCCCTGCCGAAGGCCCCTGGTTACAGGTATTTTAATTTGCTGGCAGTTTCACCCGCTCAGTAATTCCACGCTCGCCATTCCCATTTCACCAGGGAGTGCTTACCCAGCAGGATGCCAGCATTAAACACCCAGCCACAGCAAGGCAGCGTGGCCCAGAAAGAAAAAGTGCTCTGTTAGCTTTCTAATTACGCAGTGTTTTCCATCGACTGTTGAAGGGTGCTTTAAAAATACCAGTATTCAGCAATCACCGAAACTCACAGGATTTAAATAATATTAATGGTACGTAAAATAGACTTTTGTAACAACTAGGGAAAAGAGTAGGGGCCCCCCCCTTCAACTAATTAATACTCAGTTTTGTGTTGACAGGTCATTAGTTTTTCAAGTAATTTTTCTGTTTATTTTGGTGGCTCTCCAGAATTTAATCAGAGGAGGGAAACACACTACACAGCAATTTCCTGGAAAAATCTCGTTGTGTCAACATGCAGACACAATGGCAAAATACGGCCAGTATTTGGAGGAAAAAAAGGCAACTAAAACCTGCTTCCTTTAACCCACGCTGCAGTAGAAGTTAAGAGCTTAAATGATACAATCTTAGGACATGTCAACTTCATAAAACCTCAAAGTGTTGGCTCTAAGCAAGCCAGAGTGTGACAGACAGTGCTGCAGGCCCTGCCATTCATCATGCCCCACATGTAGGGGAGGTTCGCCCACAGCCAAGCTGTCAGTGGCCTCTGGATGAGACCTGAGTGACCAGGGCTTCATTCCAACTTTCATTTGTAGCCTGGAATTGAAGTTCAGTTTTTCCCAACAGTTTAGGATACAGATGGGACAGAAAGCAACAGCACAGAGCCAAACAGTGTAAAGGGTGGTGAGAACCCTAATTTAGAAACCAATTGTTTTACAGCATTCAATACAAAACCCATGTGCCAAATATGAGGCTGGGAAAATAGTGGTACAAACTTCAAACAGAAACCAGACCAAAGCAGCATATTCCTGACCTGCTGTTTTCAGCTGGAAACGATGAACTCAAATTCAGTGATTGAGAAACCCCTTCATGCACATGTAAAAGGCAGATCTACCCTGAAACCACAGAATTAATTATTGACCCTGGGGAGGTGGGGGAACAACAGGAGAAGCCAAGCCACCTTCAGGGCAAAAAAAAAAAAAGAGGTACGAGAAGAAAAAAACAAGTGATACTACAGATCCTTGGCTACCAACTTCCAGTTCCACCTGCAACCATGGACCCTGAACCATGACAGCAGTAGGCTCTCAGCCCTCATGGACTTTCACATCCCCACGGACCACACGGTGGTGCTGTGGGTGCACACCGTTCTCAGGCAGAGAAGGTTGGCTGGCGCTTCCAAAATCCCGCGAGGATTTTGCCACGAAGTGGGCAAGTATAGAAGATTACTTGTAGGCTGTTGGTCATCGGAAGAAGTCCTCACTTCTTGATTTTTAAGCATTCATCTTGCAGTTATAGAGTTAAGTGAGTTAAGTGAATAATACGGATGAGGTCCAGCCAAAATCCCATGCCTCAATTCACATTCCTCTGAGAGTAGCTATTGCCAGAAGGTAAATCTTGTGGAATGAACCGTCCCCAGGAAGCAGTGGGTGCATCCACACTGGTGTCCTGGTGTGGATCAGGGGAATTCAAGGGAAAGTCATAAGCACCTATCTCTGCTTGCTGTGGCTTGGTTCTCAACACAGAACAGTCTTAGAGTGGGGAAACTGGGTGTCTTCAGATTAAACTAAACGGACACGTGGTGTCCAAAAGCCTAACTCACTCCAAGCTCTGTGTTCAGTCTATTGGCACAGAGAAGAGCTTGTTAGAAGCAAAAATACCCAACAGACCCGAGGTGTGAACGCTGGGTACCACCCATTTCATCCTCTGCATCTGCTCCTACCACTCTGCATCGCTCTTAAAACAGAGGAAACCAAGGACCACAGACACTGACAGCACTGCAGCCCCTGCCCTGTGAAAGCCCAAAGAGTAAGAGCAGCATGAGATCTGCCTTTTCAAATAGTTTCCGAGTGCAGCAGGAATTTATAAATTTACACTTTACCTCCTGCAAAATGAGATTTGCCACAAATGATTCCGCAGCTACGCGGGGAAGAAGCACTGAAAATCAGTGTGCCAACGGGAGCTGGCACATGAGGGAGCAGAACTGTTCCTTAGCAAAGTTATTAGAGGCTATCCAAGGCCCTTGATTGAAAAGGCAAAGCCGTGGAGAAATTCCTCTCCCCAGCTATTGTGAAAAGCAATAAATGCATGTCCCAGTGCCAACCTGCAGCCCTGCCCTGGGCAATGCTGCCTGACTCTGCAGAAGCTCTGCCCGAAGCACAGTGACCACTCACACCTTGACTTGTGACCGTACCTGCCACCTTGGAGTTGTAGGCAACCCCCACGCCGCAGATGTTGTTGTTGGCAGCAGCAGACACCTCTCCCGCACACCTTGTCCCGTGGCTGCAAAAGGGGAGACAGAGAGAGACCATGTGAACCCCAGCTCAGTGCATCTGCCGAATGGAGCTGCATCAACACCAGCTTGTTTTGCCTCCGTTGGCTCCCAGTGCTGCAGAGGAAAACCATTCCATGGCAAACTTGGATACCTGGACGAGCTCGCTCCTTCCCCAAGGAGGAGATATCCAGTTCCCCTCTGCTGGAGGAGCGATGCCTGCTCCGTGGTTAACATGCCCACTGACGCTGCATTTAAGTGGCAAAGTTATTCAGACCTTTTCTTTTTAACGCTGTCAGAGAGGTTCCGCCTTGTTAGCAACTATTAGTCAGTGGAAACAGGCCCCTGACAGAGCAGTGTAAACACAGGATCAATATTAATTCCTTTATTTTTGTGGCTTGACAGCGCGACACTCATTACTTCGAACCCTACGGAACAAAGGCTGACTGACTTTTTGCTACTTGAACTTGCCCAAGGAACACATCCCTGCCCGCAAAAGAAACACTACGGGAAGGGGTGCCATAGCAGAAGGGAGCCAACTCCTCAGCAGCAGGGCTGTGACCTGGCTGACCACACCTAGAAGCAGGTGCATCCCTCTCATTCCCAGAGGAGCTGCCAAGGCGCTCCAGCTGTCAGCTCACGGCACTGCTTCGTTCTGCTCCAGTGGGAAACGGCTCTGCTCTGACACAGAGGTCCAGGCATGGGCTGAAATGGGGCATTTCAAAAACATCTGGGGTCTCTGAAGGGCTTTACAGCTCTTACAGAGACCCTTTAGGTGGCAGTGACACGGAGACAGTCCGGCAGGAAGGCAGACTGCGTTTTCCTTCCTCTTAACTCATCTGCAGACAAGATAAACACGGGCAGCACAACCTAGTTTTTAAAAAACTAGCACAGCAGAGAAATCAGTGAAACCTGTGCTGCTGTCAGGGTGTTTTTTTTTAAAGTTTAAGATGTTGAATCCACACAAATCCCTCCTATTGCTCACATCAATCTACTCTGTGCATTAAAACTGGCATTGCTCCCATAGCAAGTTAAGGATTTGTGCAATTAGCAGTGCTGTATTGTAAAGGCTGTGCTGGGTATCAGATGGATCACCCTTGGAGGCAGCAGAATTAAGCTCTTTTTATCCTCTCTCTTTCCCTTTGAGCACCTCTGTCAAAGGTGAGAGTAACATTAATAAAGGGGTGAGAAGCAACACATACTCCTTCCCACTGTACTGAAAGAATACATTTTTAAAAGCAGTTCCACAAAAGAAAATGACTGGTCTTGAATTTACACATGAAAGACTGAAGAACTCAAATACGTTCCTTTTACAAAGAGGGGTAGCAATGACCAAAACACAGATTTCTTCTTCAGCTGCTGCAGAAATTTCTTTCAATAATCAAGTAGATTTTTTCTCCTCATGCCCTTGTTCAAGGAAGTGTGGAAAAAAAACCACCCTGTTGCTAGGCATTCATTATCTAGTCACCTGTGGGGTAGCTACAAGCCACAGAGCAGAATAAATGGCTTTGTTAAAAATTGGTTTGACTGATGCTGAGGTGCGAGAAATCAGTGACACTGAGCTCTTTCTCTCACGGACAGAACAATTTTATTAAGACATTCCTGGTGGAAAAGTTTTACCAGAAAGTCCTCTCCCCCAGCTGGCCTCCCCATCACAGTGGCCAGATTATGATGGAGATTACAAGCAGGCCTGTTCCAGCAGCTCACAGTTTCAATACCATGCTGCTGACCAGAGGAAAAAACCACACATATATTAGTTAGTGGCAATGCATTTGATTGAATTATTAATAGCAAATAGCAGACTCTTCCAACTTAGCACTGTCTGCTGTTCATGTATCATTGATAAACCAGTTGTGGTTTCTGTGAAGTAACCCACATCATAGGTACAAATCACAGCCTTTCTCTACGGAGTTCACCTCTTTCCTATTATTTCCATGTTTAAAACAATGGGATAGAAAACAATTAAGAATATTTTCACTTTTGAACAAGCCACTTCAAAAGTAAACCATATATTAGCATGTCGAGCAAGTCACATCTCAGCAAATAGAGCAAGTTTTCCATAAACGTTATATAAACAAAAACATTTTACGTGAACATCCATAAAAAAATAAATGGGAGAAGGGGGATTCAATCAAAAAACAGTCTTGCATTCTGCATTTAAATAAAATATCTGTACTAGTTAAGAAAATTTCACTCCACTTTGTCTTTGCAGGCTACTTCTGTTTCTAAAACCCACTGCCAAGGCTGCTGTGTGTGCCCTTCTATTGACATATTTTTTGAAAGTGTCAGAGGTGGCAACAGATTTTCACTGAGGTCCCTTTTCATCCGCTTTGAAACGCTTTTGCAGACAGCAAAGGACAGGACCCATTCCTCTTAACTTTGCCAGGGGAGGGCTATGCAGGGCTCCAGTCTCAATAGCTGAGGTCACCTGACCATCCTGACCTCTTTAGCTGCTTGCACTGGGCAGCACTTAAATGTGCAGAGCTCATGGTGACACTTCCCATGGAGCAAACGCCATCCCCCTTTTTAGTCACATGACATTGTCAGCTTCGGAGCATTTGAGGGTTTCAGAAGGGAAAACCTATCTTGGTTTGGATTCATAATTAGTAAAAGACATTTTTACCTCTGAAGAACATGGGTTTCCAAGGCGGTGAATAAATTCTGCCTCTCACTTAAGTGAGAGAATATACAGAATACAAAGGCTACAGGAGCAGAAATAATTGTTGGTTATTTAGATCAGGGCAGAAATTTGTAATCTCAGGGTTCTGGGATGGGGAGCTCAAGCTGTGCCTTTTGCATGCTCACAGGAAATCAGAGGGCTGCACAGAAAGGCCAAGCTACCACTGAACCCTCTGGGTAAATCCACACTGCACAGCGTGGCACGTGCCAAGGTACTGAACGTGGTTCAGGAGGAGAGGGTGCCCAAAATCACAGGCAGCTCCCGAAGTGGTTCCTAAAAACCACTCTGAGCGCTGTGGCGCTGTTTGATTCAGGTTCTTTCACTGCTACTCAGGCTCAAGCACAGCTCTGACCCCGTGTCCCCAGTCCTGGCTTGGTCCCCAAGCTGTGGGTCTGAACACAGCCAAGCAGTGAGTCAACAAGCACAGGAACAATTCCCTTGGCTGCCCAGCCATCCGTGTGCCTCCTGATGCCTGACTGCAATCCCCTGTCTGAGGCACTGCTCTCCCCTTCCAAAACCCACCCAGCCTGGTTTGCTGTTAGATGGGAAGGCCAAAGTGCTTCCAGCAACCTTAAACAACACCAAAGGGAAGGGGAATCTGTGCTTACAAGCAGAGCAGCTGTGATTCATGAAATACCCCGTGCACAAACACCCATTTTTCCTTAAAGTCTAATGACACTTCGCACGTGCAGCTGGCAGCTCACAAATGCCCCTTGGTGATCAGTCCTCTGCTTCTTGTTCCACAAATCACTCGAATTGCTCGCATAGAAATGGATTATTCACGGGGAAAAAGGGATATTACGCTATCCTATTCTGAGTCCGGTTCTCCTGCATGCACAAAATGCACTGGGAGATGCATGGCTGACTGCAGAGAGAGAGCAAAATGGAGCCTTTATTGCGGGTTTCCCTGAACAGCTTTTCTGTGCAATCACTCCCTACATCCAGATGCACCTGGACAGACCATCAGGGCAGGGAGTTGTAACCTACCAGCAATAAATAATTCAGGAGTCAGAAGTCATGGCAATAGCTTGTGTAGGGCTACAGCAGCTTGATTAACTGCACAGCAAAGAAATACTCCGAGAGAAACAGTCCCGACTACCCCTGAACAGCTGGAGAGGGTGTGCTGGTTCGCATCATAACCTGCAGAAAACACAAGATCTTGCATCTTAAAGCCTTTTTTGTGCTGTGAAGGCAGGGAAGGGATGCTTCACTGAGTGTGGTGCTCCCGGGATTTCCCTCGCAAGGCAGAAAACTCCCTGTCTCACGGAAGGGATCTCAAGGTTTGCAGAGTCACAGAATGGTTTGGGTTGGAAGGGACTTTTAAGACCATCTAGCTCCCATCTCCCTACCATGGGCAGGGATGCCACCCACTGGGTGAGGCTGCTCAGGGCCCCATCCAACCTGGCTTTGAACACTTTCTGGGATGAACATCCCATCATGACAGAGGTTCACTGGCAAAGAATGCCATACGTTCTACGTAGCAGTTTCTCTTTTCCTGCAAAGAATAGTGAAGGAAACCTGCAGAGCAACTTTTCCATTGCTTTCCTCCTCCTAACTTGCTGACTTGAGCTCCCCATTCCCTCCAGAAATTGAAGAAAGTGTTGCAAGTTCTCTGAAAACCTGAATCATGTTCTTAAAATTACCACAGCTCAGGTCATGAGCAACCACATTCCTCACCTTTGATTTTTCACGAGTGCTTCAAGGTAGCCAGAGGCACCTGGGACCAGAGACCATAACCCCTGGCATGTCCAGGATGCTTGAGGTCTGTCTGGAGAGGCTTTAGGGGACAACTCTCCCTGCAAGACCACCTTGCAGAACAGGTGAGGGCTGTTAACTGGGCCCTACTATAAAGTACTAGTTAGCAGCACAATCAGTGTTAATGGGGCTTGGCTGAGCCCACTTAGTTTTATGCAGTTCCACACTGAAAACGACAGAAAATACCATTACCCACTAAAACTAAATTTAATTTTCCTCCTCTCCACAGCTAAGTGCTATCTTTCTCCTACAAAGACGCTTTGCATAAATAAAGCCAGAGAGGCAGCAGACCTTCACAAATTTGAGCCGAGGTCTTTCTCTGACTTTCCATTCACTAATAGGATTCATACTACCTTAACAGTGATGATAGATGTCCTTTCCCAAAATGAAAAAGAAATCTCTTTGGGATCTTGCTTTGGCTGAAAAATGGCAGGACTACAAAGCAGGACATCACAGCTCCCGAATCTGTTTGATCTGTTCCCGGAGCCCTGTGTTTGAGGTGGAAGCACAGTTGCTTCTTTGTTGTGCCACCCTGACAGAACCACAATTGATTTCTTTGGACATAAAAACAAAAATCCTCATCCAAAACTCGAAGGCCATCCAGTCATCCTAAGTTAGAGATGAAAACCGCATCAAACAGACCTGAAATATTTTTTTGATAAGCACTAAGACTGAGCCCTGAAACCTTTAAATGTTTTCAAATCCTCAGCACTGCTGTTACAGAAACACTGGTAAACATCTGCCTAGAAGACATTTGGGAATTTCACTGAAAAAAATCCTGAAACTAGTTTTGCAAATGCAAGGTGGGACCTGCCTGAGACCCCAGGGCAGATCCAAAGGTGCTGGATGCTGAGGTCATAAACACACCTTATGGGAGTGCCTTGGACTCTGCACCCTTGCAATGAGCTGTCAAAAAAGGGCAGACGAAGAACTTGAGACACGTTTTGTAAAAAACTGTCACATGTTAAAAAAAAAAAAAAAGAAATCAGGGAAACCAAAAAAGTCATACTCTCTAAAATCTGAAGCCCTGCCTTTTGGGCCATTTTTATTGATACCACACCTTGAGGACCAGTCCTGCTCCCGCTGGGAGCTGGCTAAGTTCAGAGCAGAGTTCAGAAGATATTGAAGAAAGAATGGGTCTTGGACAATCCCAGCATATTCCAGAGAAATAACACAACAAGCACAGCTGCACTGGTGATTCCAGGTTTATAAACACAACAGAACAACTTCCCAGTCATTGTATGTGGATTTTAACTTCTCCAGCAGCTACAAAAAATGTGCCCGTGTATACTGCCCTTAAATCAAGGTGAAAAGGTAGGATTCAGAACTTAACATAAGATCTAATGGTTTTTAAACTGGTCATTCTACGCCATGCTGCTTTTCTGCATTCTTAGCCTACAATCAGATGGAAAGACTTTTTTTCCACCACAGTCTTTCCTCTCTCCAGCTTACTCCCTTTAAAATTAGCTAGCAGTGACACTGCACGAGACACAGCTGATGGAAAATCAGTTTATACAGGTTTTGGAATGCCCTGGGAAAGCTGAGAGAAAGGTATGTAGCTATCACCTCTTCAACCGATCTAAAAAATACACTTTTCTGAAGCAGGAACTTCATTTATAAACTATAAAATGGTTGTTCACTGTTATTTAGAGGTTACCTTAAAAAATGAAGTAATAAATAACCTCTAGTTTTCAAACAACAATGAGACTGCGAAGTCTGTTCTGTTCACCACTGAATTTAGCAGAAAACAGACATTCCACAAACACGAGCAAATACTCAGGATTTCTTCAGCAAACCAAAGAGCGTGGGCAGTGCAGGCTGCCCCGAAACCCACTTACCTGTTAAACCAGTCATCTGTATAGCGGGGGTAGGGGTAGGGATCATTACTGCTGAAGTCGTAGCTGGCTTTGGCGTTCTGCAAAACACAAAGAAGTTCATAATATCAGCCTGAAAACCAGATACGTGGGGCACAGCGAAACACAAACTGAAAGGGGAAGCTGAGAATCATTAGCAAACTTTGTTCTCTTCATTCTGCAGGATGTATCCTGACAGAAACCAGTCCCTGTTGTGCTGTGCCCAACATTTCCCAGAGCTCGAGTCACTGCTGAGGGACTATTCATCAACACTCACAAGGGCATTCAGGTGTTATCCTTGGTGTGGCAAGGCAAAGGTTAAATCCTGTTTTCCAGACAGGGGTTGAAGTGGCCGGACACATCATAGTGGGTCTTCCGTAATAGAATTATTTTTTAAAAACTCATTTGTGCTACTAGGACAGTCAGATTTTTAAAAGAATTTTGATGCCTAAGAATGTAAACGTCTCAAAATTCAACTGTGAAAACTGCATTAATGGCCAGCTCATACGCCTGAAAATCCCTTTGCGTATTTTCTCGGTCCTTCAGTTGTCTGAACGGCTTAACAAATGTGCCTTTCGGGTGCTTTTCAAAATGTCATGCCATGTCTGTGCCTTTCATATAAATCTACATAATTTCTGATTTGCCCTATTAGCAGTTAAGGACACACAGCAACTTTTTGATGCTATATCTGAGAAGCAAATGGAAAGTTTCAGAAAGTCAAGTGCCATCTCCTTTCTTCTCTCTTAATCAAAAAATAGATAAAGGGTGACTGAAAATTAGGCTTTAAAAATATTTAGCAGCTTCCTTTCGACTGTATGTTGACTGAGTTTATATTTTAATAATCACCATACTCAAGGAACAGAATTATGTTAATTCTTAATTAATGTGTACTTGTGTCCCTTTTTAAGATTTGGCTGAGCATGCTATTGAAGATAATTTGAGACTCGTGTATGAAGAGCTTTGCTCCTAAAAACATTCCCCTTCAGCTGATTCTCAGTGCCTGGGGTACAGGAATAGACGGCCCATTGGCAGAACCCAAGTCTTTGGGATATAGATTCAAAATCCCTAACTCCCAAAGAGAATGAACCTGGGACAAGGGTTATCCTTGATACTTGGAAGGTAAAACCAAGCATCTTTCAAGTTGCTGTAGAGTGGGGGGTTTTGGGTGCTCATTTCAGAATATGCAGCACAGATGACCAGTATTGTTCAGCGTTTGAATGGAGCAGAGATTTGCCAAATGGCTCTCTCACATGGCTTGATGCTTTTTTGAGATCCTTACCGATCCCTCCAGATTTCCACACGCAAGGCCCTGATTTTCAGCCTGAAGATGCCTTCCAATCTTGTCGGCTACAGCCACAAATTCTCAGTGCTCCTCTGCGTCTGATTAATTTGCCTCTTTTAATTACTACAACTGCTTGTACAGCAGTTTGCATGGCATAGGTTTGCACGAGCTAAGAGTAAACAGACCGTGACTTTTCAGCCAGGGGAAAAAGAGGAATTTGACAGTTGTGTACAAATCATGAGTAGCACTGAGAAGGTGGACAGGGAGTTACTATTTACTACTTTTCATAATAAAAATGCTAATGGGAATCCACAGAAATTACCAGAGGGAAGACTCAGAAGCAGGAAAAAACCCAAGAAGTCCTTCTGTTCACAGAAATGAGTTACAAAATTCACAGCTCCCCAGCAACACAGGGGTTAAAAGCCTGAATGAAACCAACAACTGGTCAGATAAACTAGGGAAAGGTAAATCTGAATGCACTTCCATGAGTCCAGAAATCAGAATGCTGGAAGCTGGGAAGCCACAGTCAGGCAGATCCCACACAGCCAACGACTTTGCTGCTCCTCAAGCATCCACCACTGGTTGCTGCTGGAGGCAGGATCCTGAGCTAGAAGACTTTGGAATTGGGTGGCACAGGCATCGCATCTTAATGAAACAAAGCAAGTCTGGATTCTACAGCATCCAGGGCAGCTGTGACAAGGATTTGTGCAAGGGGCCAGGCTTCAAGCGTGACATTTAAAAGAAAGGAGCTTGTCCACACAGGATCCAGTCCTGGCCCTTATTAACTAGTGCAGTTATCTACTCCAGCGGGACAAGCTGGAGAACCACATCCTATGGGAAAGGCAAATTAGAAATGGTGGCTCTCTCTGAGTAATTTAAATAGCAGATAAAACCTACTCTGTCATAGAGCCTAGCCTGGCAACCTTTGGAGAGAAATGCATTTCAATCACAAATTAAAGAATCTTCCTTGCACTATTGCCTTGGACTAGATGAGACCTGGAAACTATTCAGGCTGCAAATAACTAAGCTTAGTTCCAGTGATTTCAATAATGTTCACTCAGAAGTGCTTTCACTCGAAAAACATTGTACAAATGAGAATTTAAACTCAGCCATGGGTCGGCTGTGCTTTATCTTCCCATCTGGAAGAAAGGAAGTCCTGCCTAAGCTGAAAGGGGGTCTGGTGAAGCTGACTTTTCAGGACACCATTGGACAAACAAGTGCCTCACACTTGCCATCAACCACCCTGGAATTCCCTTGTGCAAAAATTACGGATGAAAAGCCCTTGTAGCTGTGCCAATACACCACCCGTGTCCAGGGTAGTGACAGACAAAGGGATTCCAGCCCAGATGATTCAGACACCCTACAGCAGGCTGCTGCATTTCCCATGGAATCCAAGGCCAGCCTATGGAAGGGCAGCTTTGGGCAGGCTATAAACCAAGTTGTGTCGCACTCTGCCACATCCTGCAGCTCTCACTCGCTTCATTTTGCATCACTGCACTCAGAGGAAAGAGATATCTACTGTAGCAGGAACCATCCACAAAAGGGCGAAATTAAGAAGAATTCTTGGAAAGAAAACAACTGCTGATGGTGCAATTTATCTTCATTTAGAGTCTTTGAGAAAAGACGGTGAGTTTCAGCTTTGAGAAGGAATATTCCGCCCACATTATGGAAGCAGTGAAATGGGTAATGAAACAGCAGAGACAAGTACAAATGGACTGCTTCAAGTTCCTAATTTAAAGATCAAATCCACAAATATCGAAGTCTCAGCCTTTGTTAATTTTTTTTTATTTTTCTTTTTTCAGGCGTGAGAAATTAAATCAGTTTCAACACCGCCCCAGAAAGGAAACTGCTTCAGCAGATAGCTGAAATATTTCATCTTGTGTTTTGGGAAGTGAATTATTAATATCTGTGGTCTGCCATTCTCCTCCACAGGCTGGAGTCCCCAGCAGGCAGCAAGAGGGAATTTATTGCTAACATGGAGAATTAATCGGGGTAGGAATCTGGGAGGCTGCAATCGAAACCAGCACAGATGAGGATCTGCAACAACACATTGAAATGAAAACACTTTGCTTTTCCACTCAGGTGATTCAGTGTCTACTTTTAGTGCCCAGTTGGTCTACAGGAAGTTCCTTCAGGCCTGAAGTATCTAACACTTGGTTTGCAACCCCTAGGGTAGTTGCCTGATCTTTTCCTCCGAGGAGAACTCAAGCCACCAACCTTGGACACCGATCACAGAGTGGGGACCAGCCTTGGATTAGTCATAAAGCACTCAGTGTTCGAATGAGATGAGTCCTATCCCTCATGTTCAATCAAAATCAGCTCACTGTTGCAAAGCAATTGGAATTTGAGGTTTATCAGTCATCATCTCTACACAATTACTTATAAACAACACCTATTATGTAATTAAAAGTCTGTTACAGAGAGGAATGATATTGCTTTTTAAGGTATACCCCTATTTTTGCTTTCTAGCCTCTACACCAAATATAATGCTAACAGAAGTGTATTGGATCAAATGATGAGACCCTTTCAATCATTTATTAAGTAACAGCTTGCATGCCAGGGCACAAATAGATTACTTTTGCCTGTGCATCAAATTCTGCTTTCCTTAAAAATAAGCTTAGACTAGAATTTTCCAAAGAATTGCCCTGTAGTTTTTAAAACATAGGCAGTAAAATCTTCTGTGGAAAACATTCATTATGTAAAATACGACTATAACAGTAAATCAGTTGTCCCATGTGCTGCTCAGCTCTGTAATAAAATTATGTACCTTGAATAATGCAGCAAGCCCATAAATTTTTATATGACTTTACAAGCCTCTGAAGCATAATTCACATATACTTCTCTTTTTCTCCGTAACCCAAGAAATAGATTCTGCCTACATGCTAATCCAGGAGCCAATTACAGACACACATCCCACTGGTCAGTCTGATTCTATCCATGACGTTAAAACAAGAGATTTGCATCTTTTAAAAGAAGTGAAACATTTTTAACACAGATGGCAACTGGTTTTACCCTCTCGAGCGTCTGCAAATCCTCAGAGATCAGAGGCAGAAAGATACCTTTGGCTTGTTTTGATTTCTTTGCTGATCCAAAGAGCAAGCACACCCCTGGGCTCAAATTACAACACAGAACATCTCAGGGACAGCACACTATAATAATTCCCAACGTCGTGCGGTGGCAAAATGAACCTCAGTTTTGTACACACAAGCTTAAGAAAATGGAATATGCTCACCAGGAGGCAAAAAAGGAGGCAACGTGATATTTAGCCTAGGAGAGGTGCTATAAGGCTTAAAAAGGTCATCAATGAAGAACAGGCACTGCTGCTCAGTCAGCTGTCGCACAGCCCCCTCCTCTCTGCTGCAGGAAGCACAGTTTGGTTTGGTTTGTAGGGGGGTTTAAATGGAAATTAAAAAAAAAAAAAACAACACTTAAAAAAAACTTCTTAAATACCTCTGCCTCTACATGAACTAACGGGCATGTCCTGTGCAGCAAATTCAGAGGTGTATTCAAAGCCAAGAATATATCCACAAATATATCCACCATAAAGGGTTGTGTTCAAAAATATTAACCTTTGAGAGCAAATTCACAGCTGGTGATTTCTGCCATTTCTCTCCAGAAGCAGAAATTACCCAGTTCTTACAGGTCCATCGTAAAAATACTGAGCCAGACAACACCAGACGCATCTTGAATAATGAATAAGACAGCAGCACACTTGACTGCTAGTCTCCTTTTCACAACAGCCACCAAATAATACATCAGAGCATCCCCTGAAATGGATGGAATAGTGGGACGGGTCCGGAATAATACCCGAGGTGCCCACAAGCCCTCCTGGTATTCACTAGAGACTCTGCTTGGCCACAAAATGAGCAAGTACAGAGCACACCCCAATGGTGATTTCATTCTGCAGTTATCCCTGAAAAAGCTCTTGTTTTAATTTCTTCAAGACTCACCAAACACCCGGGGTTAGGCCAAAACTAGTGGAATTACAGACAAAAGGGGACAAACTGACTGTGAACAACAGGAGACTACTGCTTAATTTAGAACAGTAAAATTAGTTGAGATAACAACCAGTGAGAATTCTAATAATCCAGATTCAGAATTTATAGGAAGACATGTTGGCTGTCCCACCTCTGAACTTATTTTGCAAAGCTGAAAGTTTTTCAGTGCTTAGTTTTAAAAACAAACAAATAAAAAAGGCAGCTGAAAAAAAAAAAAAACAAACCCAAATCATGGAGTCTCACATTAACATTTACATTTATCTTCATTAAGGCAGCATTTAAAGCACTTAACATTACACTTATGAAGAAAAATAGCTTTGCTGAGATCATCTCACATTGTTTTCTTTTCTTACATTAAACAGATTTCTTTGTCAAGTAGCAGATGATCCTCTCTGCTTATCACTTCACGCTACAATGTCACACAATCACTTACTTTATTTTTCCCCCCGCTAATTTCCTCCCTACTTCCCCTGCAGACAAAACCAGAAAACCCACCATGAGTTACACTGCTGGCTGGGGCTTTCCAGCGTGTGAGCATCTCCAAAAGGAAAGGCTGCAGCTAAAGGCACTTTTAATTTCACATGGGGATAAAGCAGACAGGCAGTGCTGTACAACACGCAGGCAAATCTAAGCACAAGCATTTTTCAGCTCCAAAGAAGAGAAGAAATTAGCAATTCCATTCTTAGGTACTGCATGTGTTGGGTGTTTTCCCGGCGAACAAAATGAAAGTCCAAATGCATCTCACTAAATGCTGTCTAACCCCGGGGCTGTTTGCTAATGCTTGGCTCAGAGGTATAGGGTCAAACAGGACCCAAAAAAAACAGGAATCACAAAGACTCAGAGGAAAATCTAGGTTGGGCAGAATTTTTAAGAGGTGAAGATTTTTTTTTTCCCCTAATCAGTTTTTAAAAATAAAACTAGCTTATTGAAATAACCTTCATTCTTCTCCCCACCACCTTTATCTAACGCAGGAAAAAGAGCAAGAAATTGAGGCAGGCAGGAGACTTTATTAAAATCAAACAGCCAAATGAACTTGTGTTTATAATAGAGGCACTGCTTCATGATTCATCTCTTGGCATTCTTAGACTGAGCCACAATTTTCATGTTGATGTGGAGAAAACCTGAAGCACATCCCCAGTTGTTAATTAATGAGAGTCAGAGCTCTGAAGGCAGGGTAACCTACAGAACACTGAAAACCATTTCTGCTCAGCCAAACATTCCTTAATTTTCAGAGAAGATACGCAAGAATTTTTAAGCCATACCCACAACATACAAGGGGATATGTTTACAGCTAATCATTTGGCTAAAACAATAAAATTAATAAAACAAAAATAAATTAAAGGCAATTAGTTACTCTTAAAATGTTTTCAGGACAGGTAGAAAGTTTAAAGCTTAGGATTATGGAATGAACTCCTTGATTTCTTTAATTCGGGGAGGAGGGGGAGAAAAAACCTGAGATATCAGTTGATAGAGATTTATGAGCCATTGGATTATTTTATCATAATAGGAAATACAAACTGTGCAATGACTTTTACTGAAAAATACTGTGAACGCACATTTCATCTAGCTTTAGTGTTCCATTTTATTAAAAACCTGGCCCACGCTCCCTTTCCAATAAATGGATTTTTCTTCCCCCTTCAGATACTTTGATTACGTATTGGTGTGACCTGCTGAGGCTGAGAGAGTAATAGAGGTATAAAGCTGGTGGCAGAGAAATAAGGTCCAGGACCATTATTCTTAGTTATGTCCCTGTAAGAAATAGCTGACAAGTCTGTCAGTACATCAAATATGTGCTGGGTGCTGAGCTGCAGTAAAGCTTGCCTTTGCAGTGTTTTCATGGCAGCCAGCACTTACAGCCTCTTGGAGGGACGAGTGGGAAGAGAAGGGAAGATAAACCCTCTTGCTCCTGTCAATGAGCTCAATCCAACACCCACCAGAACCTGCCACGGGCTCTCCCACCAAACGCAGCGCGATTCAGAACACACCCAGCCTAAAGGTCTCTTAAGTGACGTGTGAGGGGGAAAGGGAGAATTTTTTTCTGCCGGTGTAAGAAAATCTCTAGCTCAGCAATAATTCAAGTCCAGTCATTTATCACGACATGGCCTGGGCAAAGAGTAGCCTGGTCGCTTGAGCTGGGAGAGCCGCAGCGCGTGGTTTGCAGGCACCGGCATCGCAGAGTCGTCAAAAGTCATCAATTATCAGCGACGCTCACAGCAAAGGGCAGGCATGCTGGACTTGTGCTTGTAATGGCACTCATAAAACAAACCCGCCAGGTCGTCAGGGTTGACCACTTTTAGGGGCTGCACCAGCCTTTTGTTACAGAACAGGCAAACTGTGCCTTTGGAAACCGAGGAGGCTTAGGAGGTTTTGGGGAGTGAGATACAGCAGAGAGGCCTGGTCCATAATGGGTATGGAGAGGGGAGGACAGGGAGACCTAGTCTGGTGATGCAGAGGAACTGGAAGTGAGAAAAGATGAGACAGGAAAGTGGTTGGGTATTTTCCTTTTGTGAAATGTTTCTCAGCTGACGAGAGAAGACACTGTTAACAACCACGCAGCTGGCTGCATGAATATGAAAAGATGATGAATGGCCACAAAAGTGACATTGCAGGTGAATCAAAAGGAGGAGAAAATTTCCAAGAAGGGATTCTAAAAACATAGTGCAAACTATTACCCACATAGCTTCTGCCACAAAAAGCAAACACAGGTTGATTTACAAGCCTCGGAGTTAAAGGGTCTTGAAGACCTATCCTGTTTTATTCCAAATGCACGCTGAACTCATTAGCATAGTTTGTGAGCATCCCAGGGGAGTATTAATAATGC
The DNA here is from genome assembly GCA_013396735.1 of Grallaria varia. Taxonomy (NCBI): domain Eukaryota; kingdom Metazoa; phylum Chordata; class Aves; order Passeriformes; family Formicariidae; genus Grallaria; species Grallaria varia. The sequence continues at coordinate 1,105,921 of VWZG01009477.1, forward strand.
GAATAATATCTGTCAAGACATGCCGGGCTCTCGGGGATTTTAATGCACCAATTTATATGCCTTTGCATTAATGAAAAAGTTAGCATTGTTTATTCTGTGTGGAATCAGCCAAACCAAGGGACAGATAAACCCAAAATTACAGGCAGAGAAGGTGGGATCTTCAGAATGATCTCACAGAAATCCACACATACTACATTCTGCAAATATTTATGCTTTTAAATAGTACATGATCATTCCAGATTCTTCTCCTAAAGATTAGTATATTTGATCACAGCTAATGTTTTCATAGTAATTTGCCAGATGTGTAAATTCAAGGAATGTCCTAGACATCATTAGTTGACTGACAGGAAGATCCATAATTACATCACTCAGACACGGTATCACGGTTCACTAATTCTGCCACCCAGTTAAGTGCCACTGAATTAAAGTGATTTAGTTTCTCACAAGAAGCAATTCTAAAAAACACGTGCTAGCATTGAAATTATGAAGTCCTTGAACATGGCACACTCTCAGTGCTCTCCTTTGTACACATTCAAAGAGAGATTCACCTCATCTAATGAAATTCAGAACACAACCTGCCTGCAAAACATTTCCAACAATCCCCAACCTACATCGATGCTTACAATTAAGGACAGCACAGGGCACATGTGACTGAGGTCTGTGCTACTGTATCCATTTAAATTTCACCAAACAGCAGCTCCACAGCACTGGAAGTAGCCAAAATGTCATCCAATACAAGCTTCTGTTCTACAGCAAAACATGTTATCGCAGGCAGTCATGTTTCCACAGCTCTTGGTACCATTATTTGCTCTGTTGAAGCTGATGCCTCTTACGGTGATGATTAAAAGAAAAAAAAAAAAGAAAAAAAAAAGAGGAATACACACTAGAACAAATATTACAAACCTGCCAATTTTCTGATTTCACTGAACTTAACAGAAAAACTACCAGTGACTTCAATGAGGCCAACATTTTATTGGACATTGTGCACTGCTATTCTCTTCCCCAGTAAGAGATGCTCCTTCTGCTTACTGCTTCTGTTGGGAATGCAACAGAAACTGAGACAATTATATTTAAATCAAAACAATCTGAAATAGGGCAGGTGTTTAAAAATATCTTAACCACCTACATAGCTACCAATGCGTAAATATGGAGAACATAAATACAGCTAGAATCAAACAATGCAAAGCAAACAACCATGGGCAAGATGAAGTGCTGGGACAGAAAAGATTGTCTTAATTTCACATTAACCAAATTAATTGATAAATGCAGTGAAGAAGAATATTTAAAGTATTGGAGTTCATCTGCACCTTTATCTACTGCATTTGGGCCATTATGGTTTCACAGAAGAAAGGGAACCCCTCGAGCATCCCTGTTCTCCTTTCCTCCTTTGCTCTGCAAGTTTGGCTTATCCAGAGGGCTGGGCCAAAACTCTCCTTTTAAAACCAGCTTTATGTGCACTAATTAACAGTGGGTTAAGCAACTCTCCTTTGCCAAGGTCATCACTGGGCCCAAAAATCTCTCTCTAACACCCATCAAATTCAGAAGCAGCTTTGTGAGGGGCCAGTGTCCCCCCACATGCACCACCACACGTTCAGACTTCCCTTGATAGTCAAAATGGAAAAACCAGCATGAATTTCAATTCAGCTCCATTTCAACGCTGATGGACATTCATGGACTTCCACACACTATGAGAAGCTAAAATAACTGTTCTTTAAAAAACTAGAAAATAAAACCTTTCAAAATGCTTTGAAATTTTTTTTTTTTTTTTTTTTTTTTAAA
>VWZG01009477.1:1107744-1166441 GCA_013396735.1 Grallaria varia
TTTTTTTTTTTTTTTTAAATCTTCAACCCAAAATAAGGAGTTTTTTTTCACTTTGGGGAAATGAAATCTCCTTCCTTCAATTTGTTTAACTCGGTTTTAAAATTCTGTGGTATGTATTCCCTCTAGGAGACCGTGTGTCTGACCTTCTGACCTTGTTCTCCCAAGTGGACAGTGGACCAGAGTGGGATTTTGTTGCTGCTGTTTTCGTTCAGCACGTTCTAGAAGTCAAACATTTAAAATTAAGTTGAACTGATCCAAAATAAAAATATTTCATTGTCATTTTCCAATGGATGCTTTCATTTTAGAAACTGCTCATCTGTACTAGCAAAACCACTGTTCTAATAGGAGATTTCTGGCCAGTTCCAAAAGCTAATTGGTATGCAGAAAGGCAGGTAATTATAAAATAAAAACAATAAAAAAGAGTAATGCCAGCTCCCTCCATGGCAAACAGTGAAAAACCAACACCTTTCCTCTACTTTTCTTGCCTAAATAAAAGAAGAAATTATTTCCAAAAGTCTTAGTTGGAGAAACCCTGGAGAAAGGCACAAACCAATTCCAAAAACACCAGCCAGAATGGATACAGAAATATCCTCAACTGCTCTTCCATCACTGTACATTTCTCATTTCAGCAATCTTAATTTACTTTCCACAGGCGATGCATTAAGTGAAAATTAATACCAGTGCTTAATGATTAAAGAGATTAGCCACCTTGCACTTTCTCAGTGTGCAGCTGATTAATTAAGTGCAGTGATTACAGAGCAAAATAAACTCTGTGGACAATGAGTGGTCCTGAGCTTGCACAGGGAGTGTCTTGGGCACCATCTCACGTTGCCTGCACACCAGGCATGCATTTCACTTGAAGATTACCCCTTCCAGTTGGTTCTAACGTAGAATAAAGCTGGAAACTTTTTAGCCAGCATTCACGCCTCTGAAAATAACCTTGGGCAAACACAAAACTACGACACGTTAGCATCCCCTGAATCCAAAGGAACTGTACTTTGGGGCTATTTTATAGGCAGTATAAATCAGTGCATCCTTCTGCAGAGGCCCCCATCAGTGGAGCCCTGCCAACTCCAGCTGCATGGATGGTGCTAAGCACCAAGCCCCAGAACCTGCCAAGAATTCAAGGGTCCAGATCTCTCAAAACGGGCTTGAGCAAAGCCACTGCCTAACATCTTTTAGTGAGACAAATCCAGGTTTTGGCTGCAAACACAGCTCTGTGACACAAATTATCCCTCCTTAAGGCAGTCACACCTCCTTCACAAGTCACAGCCTCCTTTGCAGAAAAAGTCTCTTTCTGTGCCCTCTGGCCATATGAAATAATCCAGAGGAGAAATGGTCTTGAAATTCTTTTTGCTGTTCCATCTTTTTAATTGAGTTGAAAGCCAGAGGGCTGTGACAACATCTGCGACTACAAAACGTTTTTATCTTTCATTAAGCAAAAAGACCTGACAAATCCTTTCCATAGGCTCCTCTTTCCTGTTGGCGCTGCTCATGGTAAGTAGTTACAAGGCACAGAGCAGTGAAACCTTATTTAGACTTCAATACCCAAGCGCCACCGACAAGTACCTTTAAAAACATTTACTTCTTATTGGGAGCAGGGGAGGATTGTTTGTAGGGGCCCATTATGTTTTCCAGCATTTGAAGCATTTTCTGTATGTGACAAACTCAGGACACCCTTCCAAGCACACAGAGAACCTTATCTGCCTGGCTAATATGATCAGAGAAGGCATCATCTCCTTTTCAGCCTTTAAGATGTTCTGAGGAAAAAAAACCCCAAAAACAGAGAAATGAGCCTAGAAGTTGATCCTGCACAGAATAACAGGAAAAAAGTAACCAAGAAAAAGACAATTCATTTTCTCCCCAGTAACTTCTAATTTATGCTGGTGAAATTTCATTGTCCTGCATGTCTCAAATGACCACCTAAATGCTAAAACCAGCCCCTGAGCAGTCAGAAGTCACCTGAGCAGCATCACTAGCCCAACAGAAGGCCATCGGTTCCTAAGGCATCAGTCAGCCTGGCATTTAAACACTTGATCCATCCTTCCATCCTGGCAAAAGAGAGGCCCTCACTCTGTCTCAACAATGATGAAATTCCTGCCACAATCTGCTTCCAACATCATCCATCCATCAGGGATCTTGCTGCATTTTCAGTGCTAGCAGAATGGTCTACTGTGAGTTTATCCCAGGTTGTGGTTGGTAATTTTTAATTGCTATAAAGTCTTTATTTTAGAATACCTATTAGCAAAAGCCCGACTCCAAAGCATCAGCATAAAACCCAAATGAAACCAAGCCAACAAAAAATCCAATTAGTGATGTGCTGAAACACCTGAAACAAGTTTATATTCCGTTCTTTGTTTTTCGATAATAAGTGCTCTTTCAACATTACAATTAAAAAGAGGCACTAGAACTATGGGCAGCACAGAGAGTTTGCCCGTAAAATAAATACCTTTGATGCTTTAGCAGTAAAAGTTTATTGAAATTTAGTGTCTAGTGCAGGTGCTCAATAACCCTTTGAAATGCAGTAGGAAATGGCAGTGGAAGTGTCTCAGAGTCTTTTGAAAGTCCTGCTGTAGGAGTTGGGTCTCATAAAGTTGACTGGAATCATTCCCTGATGCCAGGCAAGGAGGAACCCGACTCTGCTGTAGTTTGGCTTTAAGATCCCTGTGGATCCCCTGATGACAGTGCAGAGACACCAGGAGCTTTTCGAGGCCTTCAGAGTGTTCCCAACAAATTTCAGCCTTGGAAGGGTAATGCGTCTCTCTGTTTGACTCAGGCAATTACATCAGCTGGGATTTTGGGGTGACCACCCAGGTCCAAGCAGCACATGGTTCAATAGCTGTCAACTTACAAAAACCCCACAATTAGGCCCCGGTGATTTTAGTGGGTATTCTAATGGGTCATACTGGTAAATCATTGCAATCAGACAATGAGCAGTTTTGCTGGTCCTTTTGGTGGCATGCAGGGAGGCTGAAGCATACTCAGAAATTCATGCTAATGAAGGAAAAAACAGACTTTCTAAAAGAAAGAAGATCCTTTATGCTGTTGCTATGCTTTGCTGCACATATTGCAGTGTATAATTTATCGCCTGCACGATTCCTTGTTTCTTTTGTGGCTCTAAAGATTATTCAATGATGTTTTTGTTCCTCTAGCAAACAATGGCAAACGCAGCTCATAACAGAAGTAGAACATTTCCCTGCTTCGCTGCTTATGTGATAAGATAATTATTCCAAAAATATGCTCCTGCTTGCCTCTCAGCGAGGCAGGGGGAGCTGTTATCATATTAGCTGGTGACAAGTTACCAAGAGTTGTGGGAGAGAGGCTGCTCTGCCTTTGGAGATGTTGACAAAGCAGAAAGAGAAGACAGGTAAGACCATCTGCTGTTCACATCTGAGTAAGAAATGGGAGATTTACCCTGGGGTAAATCCAGAAAGTCTTCCCTTGTAGGGCCTTTCCTGTGTACAGTTTGAGTGACAGCTGGCAAGGACCTTGGAAGAGAAGGTTGTACCATAAGGATCCATGCTACAGAGAAGAAAAGACAGGGAATTTGGGTAAGGCCAGCTATGAAGGGATGCTCAGATGACTGCGTGCTTGCTTGTGCATGTTACATCTGTGCAATTCCACAGATCTCAAAATCTTTTTCTCAGTTGAGTATTTCCGATTACTATCTAATCACTGAATACTTCCAATTACTATCTATCACTAACAATTGCTGCATGAGTCCCGTTCTACATTTACCAATACTTTGTGAAAAAGTTACCGACTCACGCAATCACCTCCAGTTTTCCTACATGTTTGCCTTGCTCTCTCTCCCTCCCCACGTTTTTCGAAACAGCCTTTCAGCTTCAGGCAGAGTTCAGACACTGAAACCAGCAATTTTCTGCTCCTGGCCCGAGTCTCTTGGTGGGATCCTGATTTTCCTCACTCCTGCTATTCAGGGACAAACCCACTCGCAGGGGATGATCAGCTCCCTGCTGCTCTAAGGGGGATAATGCTGCTACACTGACCTTCACCAGCAGACAGTGGCCAAGTATAAAATACCACAATACAAACCGACAGGAGAGAGAGCTCAGCTTATGTTTCTGTAAACACACACACACAGAGGAAAAAAAAAATCTCCATTCGCTCTCTTAGGTCTTTCTTTAAAACAACGTCCTGAAATTTGTAATGTCCATCCCCCACAGCTGCTGCTTTCTTCTTTTAATAGGCATATCTCATATGCAGCCCTTGTAACTTCACTTTTATTTCTCACTCAGATGCTGTATCTTGGAGAAGTCAGTCCTGAAAATTGTTGGCTTTATATGTACATTCTGAGTTGAAAGAAAACCATGGAGTACATTAGGTTCCAGCCTTCTAATTATCAGTTCATAATGAAGGACTCTCTTTGTGAGAAAAAAAATAATTTCCTGAAGGTTGAACCTCTGCAGGGTTTCCAAGGCTTAGAAGAAAATATAGATTGTTTGACAATGAGTCTCTCTGCATTCACAGTGCAGAATGGAAAATTCCAGCTTTGCCATAACCCTCTTATCCCAGAAAAGTAAGCAGCTATGCTGCAGCAAGCTGGGAGGCGGTGCTGGGAGAGCAGTCCATCCTGACCAAAAGCAGGCACACTCCTTTCCATGTATATAAACTGCATTAAAACCAGAAATGGGTGATTCAAGCAGTAAAGCTCAAAAACTGCAAGGAAAAATATGGATAGAAGCACACTCCATATGACAGGTCAAAGTTCAGGAGTTTTAGGAGAAAATACAAATTGTTTTTCTCCTTAGAAAGGTCTTTCTCTTCCCTGACCTTCCATTTCATCTAAGTGCTTACCCCCATTAAACTATTCAAGGAAGAAAACCAGAAAGTTAAAATCGTAAAAGCCAAATTAAACCGAGCAACCAATGCCAAGTTTTCATACTTGAAAACGCTCAACTGCCAAACCCACCACCTTGGAGAGGCTTTCTAATTGCTCCCAGTTTTCCAAGCAAGATGTACAGACATTGCCAGGCTACGCGGGCGCTTCCACGCTTGAGCAACGTAAGCTGCCAGCTTTTAATTTCCTAAAAATAAACAATACAGCTTCAGAGAAAGCTGCCCCAGGGTGCAGATGCTGTGAAAGGCCAAACGTGCGGCGCAGGGGTTGCACAAAAGCGACCACAATTTCTGTGCCAGCCTGAAGCAAACTAACAACTCATTCCTTAAGAGGCTCGCTCCATCGCGTTTTCACATCCAAACCGATGTTTCCTTCGGCTGAATTGAGGTCCTTGCCTTCAGTCATGCCCAGATTAATACCTACTGGGAAAACAGGGCCCCGTGGCCTCTGAGGCACGGCAGATGCTGCCAGGGCAGGACCTCCTGGGATTCAAGGAGGAGAGAGGCGAACCAAGCCCCACGACAGCGGGGCCGTGCCTGGGCGAGGGAGGGGATGGCAGCTTTTAGCAGCAGGAGAAGGAGTCAACCTCCAGCCCTTCAGCCACCTCTCGGACACGGTGCTGTGACAGCCTGGAACCACAGAGTTCATGTGACAGCCCATGTTTTTGTATTTCTGTATTAAAAGCGTCGGGGTGTCACCTCCTTTGAGACGGGGATCTTTCACATGGGGTTTCTGCTGCTCCTTTAATGACTGTCTTACCAACCACTCGTTGCCTGATTCTGCATTTTGTATTGGCCAGACAATCTCCTTTTGTCCCTCCACAGCCTGATTACATGCTCCACTGCAGAACCTCTCCTCGCTTGGACAAAGTCAATCCTACACAAACCTTTTCAGATTCACATCTCAAGGTCAGTCTCCTCGTGAGTCTTCCACGACTGCCATTAGAGGTTTGCTGTTCCCATGCCCAGACTGCTTTTCTTCTCCAATTTTCACCCCAATATCCCTTTTCCCAGCTCTCAGATTTCTCTCCAGCTCCATTATTTCATGATTTCTAGCCTCACGTCTGTGCACTGTCATTCTCTGTGTCGCTTTCCATTAATTTCCAGAATACTCACTAATGTCACTCTAAAAACTGTATTTCTGGTGAGCCTGACAAATATTCATCCATCAAACAAAATATTTCTGGAATTAGAAAACACCATATTACAGGGAAATCTATTTTTTTTTTCTGGGCATGATCCTAAGTTCACTGTTAACAACAGAGCTGTTGTATCAGATACGTTGTACAGAATTTTTGCTTGTTTATGATTTTTAGAAGAAGAATATTTCCACATACTTTGCCTGCGCCTGCTGCTGAAAAGTGAGCGTAGAGCACGTGCTGTGCCCATGTCACATTCTAGAACATAGACAGAGCACAATCCTCGCAAAGAAAAAAGGCTGCCTTCTACAAACTTTATTTCTGTCCATTTGTGGGAACATCCTACTGAGCTATTTCTCTCTGCAGAGAATTTTTGCAGCCAGGGCACAAGGTTTAATTAGCTGCTATCAAGTTATTAAGCCAGTTCATAAGGAGTGAAACTGGCTAATCCGCACTCTGTGGTCAGCTGTTTCCCAGATTCCTTGTGCAACACAAACACCTTCTATATCCATTTATTATCTACCAAACGTGCTTTGCTACTTCCAACAACAAAGGGGCTTTCATCCTGTGTGCTATTATTTTCCAAATTGCAAGGCTGTAAAAATAACTGCCTTTCTCATTTTGAGGCTGTTCTATCTGAATGGCTCACATTTTCACTAAAATCCCTGTCTGTCTTTGTTCTTCTTTCCATTTAACTGCAAAAACAGACTAAACCACGTGGCTCAGCTGAAGCAGCCTGGGCTTCCCCCAGGAAGATGCTGCCTGCAGGAGAAAAGCAAGACCTGAAGCAGAGACGCTCCGAGCCCCCTGGCAAGGAACCTCTTGTTGCCCACTGCCCAAGGGATTGGCCCACGAGTGCTGGGAGCCCTTGGAGGCACCTGGAGATAGGAGTGCCAGCGCCAACAGAGAGGTTGGAGAGAGCCTGGAAGAGTTAAGAAATACAAAAACCTCTAGTCCGAAGGTCTGAAGACTGAGGTTTGAGGAACAATCAATTGGTGCAGGGCGTGCCGAGAAGACACAATCTGCCCAGAACGCGATTTGAAGCACTGGATTAAAACACCTATTAGAAAGGAATTAAACCGTTCCGGGAAGGTTTCAAAAGCCATGCCACGGCCCACAGCCCTCCAAGTGACAGGGGCATTCTGCATCTTAATAGCGGGATTTAGAGGCAATTCACAGGTTACTCCTTTCTGTCCTAAATCCAATATTGAAAGCTGCAGCTTATTCAGCGCGATGCAGCGCTGTCACTCCTCCACAAAGGGCCCTGTCACCTTGCCATTCCTTGCACAGGCAGCCCCACTTTCACACTCCTCCTTTCAACGGGAAATCTATCATCGGTAAGATCAGGAGTTCAGCTGTGTTGCTGCTCTGCTCACTATTTAAAATTTCGCAGCAGAGGTACTATAATAATAATAATAAAATCCACATTTCACAGAAAAGGTCAGCATGTACTTACGTAATTTGTCGCAAGATCTGGATGCAGATAATCAATTCCTGCAATAAGATAATGACAGAGCAGAAACCAAAGGTTAAGGCTTTCAAAAAAAAAAAAAAAAAGATTTTCTAATGATCACAGAACAAGATTCCTTTACAATCTTAGGAAAATGATCATGGCAAAGACTGTAGCAAGGCACTGGCGTGGAATATACTCACTCTAATGCATGGCATCTTTCTACGTATGGCAAATGTACAAATCCCAGTGGGTGGGGTAAGAGGAGCAATGGATCTACACTCAGATGGGATAAACTGACCTATTACATACCCACTTAAAACATAAAAGAAGTGGCCACAAAGCTCATATTACATTTTCATCATTATGTCATCCTATCTCTCCAACCATCAGAAGAGAAATAAGTGAGGACAGATCTCAGTTGACCTTAAAAACATATTTAGCTTCAGATATCAAATTCATTTTTAATATTATTCAGTCCCCATAAAAGGAAAATATTCAAAATTTATTCCAAAGGAAAGCGTCGAGAGCCTTCCTGTACTTCAGCAAGGAACTTTTAAGTAGAACAACTGTAACTTCAAATGTACCTTTTATGTTCATCTTTCCTGAACTTAGCCTCAAATTAGTAATATATTTAATATGCAGATCTTTACTGACATTCAGCATGAAAGTGTTTAATTATTTCAGCTGTCAAGTATGACTTTGAGAATAATGTAACCCAGAAAAGGTTTTCTTAAGTATTTTTTGCACAGCAATTACATCCCCCAATCAGTGCCTGCAGAAGTCAAGAGGAGTTTTTCCTTTGGATTAATAGCCATTATAGTTTGCCTTGGAAGACATCTGAGTGATAATTACAAGCTACTTTTAATACTTGGATATCCATTTTTCAGCATCCCTAGTGAAGCCTTTGTAACATATTTTCCCTGAAGATCTCCAAGTCTTTATGGAGGCTGGTAGTCTCACCACCATAAGCAATTCATTATTACTTTTTAATCTTTTTTATTTTTTTTGACTTTGACTACCTGAAAAAAAGCTACTTAAAAATATTAAATGAGCACTCAAGTCTTCACTTACCATCATCCATAATTCCTATGGTCACTCCCTTGCCTGTGTAGCCCAGTTCCCACGCTTCAGCTACATTAAGGTCAAGGCCAGGAGTCCCATCTGCTTGACCAGTGTTAATCTAGTAACATCAGTGAAAAAGAAAAAGAGCTTTTTTTACTTGACTGACTTATTTCCGTAGCCACAGAAATTTCCTTTATGTCTTTACAGGTATCTTTGGTATGGAAAAACATGTCCCATTTGTTTTGAAGTGCACATCTGTACATAATCATATCCGCTGCAATAATGCAGATGTAAAAAACCCTTAAAAAAACCCCCAACAATACTGGGTAAATTCAATTTTTCATGGTTTATAAGATGTGGTTAAACACTGAACCTTTAGGACCCCAAAAAAGGACTTTTCTGCTTAACCATGTGGGTCAATCCAGAAAAAAAGTTAAACCAGTGGATTTTACAGATAACTCTTTTATGAGCAAGAAATACTTTTCAAGAAGCAAGGATCTATTGAATAGTTTCCTAAAATTCTGTTATTTTTATCACTGCAACATTTTGATTAAGTACCAGAAAAAAAAGTGAACAAATGCACACTTCATTTATCAACCCATCAAGGATGAAATCCCATCCATGCTAACGTGCCCCCGTTCATCTTAGGAAAAATCCCATAGCCATATTAGCTGGATTCATAAAACATAAGAAAAGGATTAGGAGGAAAGAGAACAAGAAACATTTCTCCTTTGAAGAAAGTTTCTTCTTGAGTTAACAAGGCAGTGCTGCATTTACTGAGTATTTCATCATAAACAGATTGCAATGTTCAAGCTGATCAGAATGACTTTATCAACTTCTTAAATAGATAAATCATTTTAATAGACTCATAGAATTTTCTTTACTTCCACATAAAATTATAATTTCTCTTTTAAGATTAAAGACTTCTCCCTGTAAAATATGACACATTAAAAAGGAAACAATTTAGAAAAACATTAATTTTTTTTTGACATTCGCTGAGACCAAAATTCATCATTTTTCAGCTGTTCTGATTTTGACAGAAGAACATCAATTAATATTCAACTTCCCATAAGAAAAGAAAAACCTCAGCTTTTGCTAGTCAAGACACTACTACTTTTTCTTATAAATCTATAACAATATTCTACCTGCCAACAGCTCAAAGACATGATTTATATGCTGGTTTAGGGGTCACATCAGCACACCAGGAATGCCCACAGGACATCAGTACAGTTCTCTTTCAAGTCTTCTAAGGATCTTTCCATTGACTGAAGCAAAATTAATCTCTTGAAATGTGCTGGATCTTCCCAATGTAGAAGAGGTGGAATTAAAAACAACCCAACAGAGGCTTGGATCCATTCCCAAGTTCTCGTGGTGCAGGTGGGAAAACTCTTGTAAAACACTGCAACAGCACAGAATGACTTCAATGACAATTACTTAGTTATGACCACCGTGATTTTCTTTCAAAACTTACCAGGTACCATTGCTTGGTAAATAAAGGGTCGTTCATGTTGATGTCGATGTCATTGATGTCTCTGTAGCCTCTCTTCCTTCTGCTGAAGCCCTCCTGTTGCACAGCTTTCCTCACCTGGAAGGGTGAAATTTTACATCTTTTAGCTCAACATTCTGGATCACAAAGCTTTTTTTTAACCTTTCTTTCATGAGAGATAAGGGTTATTTGTGTCACTTATTTGTGTCTTCTAAACTGGTGACCGATTTCAGACAAAATTCACAAAGAGGTAGAGAGCACCAAGACTCCTGTAACAGCTGTGAGAGAAACCCAGAGTGTCTTATCTGGAGAAAAGCTACAGCTTGAACATGTTTTAGACACCAAACAATTGACATAAGAGCAAGCGCCTATCAAGGTATCATTATACTCACTGATCTTCTTGCCATACTTTTATTTTTTTATGGCCACCAAAATAGGAGTCAAAATTATTTCACTAATTCCAAATATGCCACAGTTTGAAGATGCAGACATTTGGCAAAATGAGGATGCAGGTCTCAATCACACTTTTGCATTCTCAGATTTTTCTCTGGGGCACTATCAGAGAATTAGATGGCCTTTCATGCCAAAGAGGAGAAAAAAATCTGGCGTTGTGTGCTTTCATCATACTCCTGAGGCTCTCAAAAATGTGCCTTGCAAAGTGAACTACTTTCAGGGATTACCCTTGCAGTAAGTAAGCGATAAATAAGTACACTGTCAAGAAAAACCATGTGACCACTAAACTGATCAAACTGGCTGGAGAGTAATGAAAATACAGGTTATGAAACACAAGGAGCCAAAGGTGTTTTTTTTTTAAATCCTTTTCTTTACGCAGAGCAAATCCACAAAAAAAGTATTTAAGTAAGCACTGTATAAAATAAGAAAAGTCAGGCATGTAAATACCTTTGGAGACAGGAATTTCAAATGCCAGACCATAATCACCTTATTTGTACCCATGTAAAAGAGCATTCCCAAAGGAGACCACTGAAGGGTTGTAATTGAAGTTGTAACATGTGCTAAGACACTCATAGACCCTGCAGAAGTGCTGTCAAGTTTGGCACACTCGTTTTGTACTCTTTAACCTCACACCTGAGAACAAGATAGCATGAAGAGTCCCAGCATTCAATGAAAGAAATAAAAAGAAAAAAAAAATAAATCTAGCCTTCTTGATCAAAGAGGAACACTTAGAACCATAAACTTGAGGTACAGCAAGAAGGCTGTAAGACCCATAACATTTCCTTAGGCGTGCTCTTGAAAAGAATGCATGGTTATTAAATAAATCTAACAACTCAGAGAACCATTTCTACCTTTGTGGCTTTGGCATTTCTGATTAAAAATGAGTATACAGGAGTTATAACGCCGTGTCACAGCAACTGATATATACAGTGTCAGTCAAAATCAACAGAGGAGAAATTCATCCAAAGGCTAAATCAGATCTTAGGTCAGTTGAGTCATTCTTGGAGGTGTCTTTCTGTCTCTGTTAATTAAAGCAGCAGCCTCAAAAGACAGTGCTCAGTGAGGTGTCTAAGGCAGAGATTAAACTGGGATCTAAGTGATGGGGGCTAAAAGCTGTTTTTCTCACAGCCATGTTGCTTCATGATAACCCCAAAAACCTCACACCAATTCAGAGCGAGCAGGAAGGGGCAGTGTGCCCTGAAAAGCAAAATGTTTCTAACAATCTACTTGGATGAATTTTAACTTCTTAACTAAAGGCTACAAATCGCAAAATACTGAATTTGGAATTGCTTACAAAGCGTGTTCCCACTGCTTGTGCAGGTCCATTAAAAACACAGCAGCTTGAACGTAAAGACAAAACCTAACACAAAACAAGGTGGAAAGAGGACAGTGACTAAGCAGGACCCACTCTTGGTGTACTGTGTGGTGCCAGGTCAACGCACAGAGTAACGTCAGGTATCAGCACAGGGTTTGGTACCTCTAAGATAAGGCTCAGTGATGCCATGGAGACAACAGAGCAATCACCTGTCATTATGCCTCCCTCCCTCCCTGCTTGCCACTGCAAACCCCGAGCTGTCACCACGGAAGGTAATTAGGAAGGGAAGCCAACCCTCACTCAGAGGGATGCCAGAGAAAAAGATTTCACGTGTTTGTGGCTCCCACGCAAGCTTGCTGGCTCTGCAGGACCTGCTGCATTAAGGCACTGAGTTAGGATTTAGTAAAAAAGGGATTTCTGCTAATTAACAAAGCGATGCTGCAGAGCCCTGGCTTGTCTTGAAGACAACCTGGAGGAAGAGGGGGCGTGATTCACAGAAATAGCACAGGCTGGTTTCCCTCTTCAGAATCATCTCGTTTGTCTGATTTGTTCCATCTTCACAATGGAATACAATTTATTTTTGTATTATATTGCATTATATCATACCTCAAAGAGGTATAACCTCCTCTGAACTGAAACCACCCTGCAGGCTGTTTTCTGAACGTTTCACTCCGAGACAGGGCATGCAGGATGTCACCATCCACGGATAAACAGTCTCAGAAATTCTGGGCCCTCTTTTTCACTACAGAAACACATTAGCAAATGACAAATCAAATCCAAATCCTACAATCAAATCCAGAAAAGGTTAGGCACTTTTGTCATGAAATGAGTTGAAAGGTTTGAGTAAGGTCTTGGTGGCTTCTCACATCTGCTACAAATTGCCTCATTCCACTGTAGGAAGATCTTGGCCAGCACGAGGTAAGAACTTGCCTTTCTCCTCACGAAGACGTGTAGAGAAAGCAATAATCCCAAGAACAGGTGGCTCCCCTATACTCCAGAAAAAAAATTATCTACAAAGTTGGAAAATGATAATGCAAATCCAGAGATCCAAATGGAAAACTGCCCATTTAGTGCTGCAGACACTGACAGTAAAATCCTGGTCTTCTACCTAACTGGGTGTCTACATTAGAAAAATGGTGGTTTTCCATCAAGCATCTGATTCTGCTCCTATTTTATGGTTTCAGTCTTGAAGAAAAGTAGGCCTCCCCACAACATGAGTGACATAAATGCATGAAGTGCCACATCACAGGTAAAACATTCCAAAAACCACACACAAGAGAGAACATCTCTGCACGTCTCACACTAAAAAAGTATTGGAAAACATTCCCTTCTTGTAACAGCCATAATCCCATCTACTCGTGTGACGTTCAGACCTGGCATCCAGACCTCAATCCTGTGCACAACACAACCTCATGCCATCTTTTAAATACTTGTTTCTCTAACTGAAGCAGGAAAAACAGCATCCATAACACAGGCTTCTGATAATAGTCTCTAAATGACTTGAGCCTGTGAAGCATGATACTTATTAGAGCCCAGTGAAGCAGCAAGATTTTCTTACTAAAATAGCACAAATTTTACCATCTCAAAATTAGGCTTATTTATCTACAACAACAGCCTTTTGTTCATTTCGTTCTTAATTAGTTTACCCCTTTTTCGTTAGGATACGGGATGACGTAGAGCTCAGAATCTGAGTCTCTACTTTATCAGCACAGCGCTAAATAATGATGAAGTTACTAGCTGTGTTTTAAGCAGGCTGAAGGTCATGTATCAAAGAAGGTAGCCCACGGATGATAAGATCTTTACAAGGGAAAAAAAGGGTCAAGTATTGATTTTTAATATACTTGTACTTATGCATGGTGCATAAAGTCACTTGGATGATAATAAACCAGCAGGATACTGATGCAGAACAAATTAGCAAAATAATCAATTGACTGCAGCACTGCTCTGGGAGGGCCAGAAACCACAGCACTCTAACTGTGCTCTCTGCTCCCATGAATGCCAAGATAATCAGCTCCTCGTTTTGATGGAACAGGGTTAATTGTACTGGGGAGCTCCTGCAGTTAAATGACTCCGTTATACCGAGCATAAATGACAGATTTACTAAATTATACCCCTGGGTGTACAAAAGTGGAACAGTACACACAAGCCCCAGCCTCAAAAATCCAGAACTTCAGAATGGGAGAATTTGGGCCAAGTTCCAGAGGAAGGAAGAAGTCCCAACTGATGGCATCTAGTAGGCATGTTGGGGTTTTTTCCAAAAACCCAAAGACATAGCAGTGAGTTGATCAGTCAAGGGAAGCCACATTTCTTTATTCTCTACAGCCTCAAGGTCAACACAGGCCTGTGAAATATGAAGTTAGAAAGTGGCAGCCTGCCTTTTTTTGAAGAAGTCAGGCTGGTGGTTGGAATTAGGCCCCAAAAACTGAAGATCAGCGTCCCTTGAAAGTGGTTTGGAACAGCGTGCCCAGATGCACAAAGGCGTCGTCAAACAAACCACCTTCAAACAGCGGAAACCTGTCCTGGCTGGTGGTGTCATTAATTCCTGATAGCCAAAGAAACACGGTGGCAACAAAAGAGAGAGGCAGAGAAGTTCAAGTGAGTCAGTGATCTGCACACCCAACTCTTTACAAAGGTAATAAGAATGGGATAGCGCGTGATTACAACAGCTTTTGGGGGCATTATCCATAAATGACATCACTCTTCTCCTAAACCCCATACAGAGTTACTGCGCGTCTTTTTCATCTTTGATCTCTTTCTAAGTAAACAGAGATATTTAATTTTTTCAATCCACTTCACTCACATAACATTAATATATATATATATATATTAGGGAAATACAGTTCCAAAGAGGAGCACATTCTATATTTTTGTTAAAGCCAGAAAGTAATCAAGTTTTTTGTGACTCTCCACCGCATAAATAAAAGGAATAACATTGAAGCACACCACCAGCAGAAACAAAAAAATTACAGATCTACTTGAGCTGTAACTAAAGTCAGATGAACCAAGCAAAACTGAATCACTTTTAAATGGCAATGGGCACAGCTCATTTCTGTAAATGAACCAATAACCTGGGGTGGTGAAGCTGCTAAACTCCATCCAGCCATGGCAACACGGAAAATTGATGCCTTTTGTCGTGACACGGCTGGATCCATCTGCTTGATTTCAATCCTTCTGAGCCTGTTTCATGGCCCAGAAAGAACAAGCAGGGGCTTGTGAGTGTCACTGACCATCCAGTACTTACTAATCAAATGACAACTGTTCCTCTTAAGCAAGCTAATGACTTTCAAAGGCTCTCGTGGATCTCTCCATCCATAGCAACGAGTTGCTAAACGTAGGTAGGTGTTTCTGGAGGATTATTCATAAGAGTCTCCAAGTGCCTCTTTACCCGTATCCATTAATCCTTAGGGAGTGTTCTGTACAGGGACTCTTGCCCCGGCCTATCCTGCCAGTCCTTGGCTGGTGCAGCTTCAGCCACTACAGCAGAAATGTAGCTGTAGCTGTTAAAGCACAAGTCCTTAGAAACCTCAGAGTTTGCCATCATAACCTTCCCCACAGCTTCAAAGCAAAGGACAGAAGAATAATTTCTTTTTTTTTTTTTAATTTGAAAGATTTCATGAAAGCAAAAATGCATCTCTTTCCATAAAATACTTGTATCGCTCTTGTTTTATATACTTTTAAATAGCTGTTTTCATAAAGACAAGCATAGACAGCATGAGAATTGCGCTGATGTTCTCTTATAACAAACCCCTTTTTCACTGTTTTTAGCCATCCCTCTACCTTGCTGTTACATTTTTGTTTTGAGTTGCAACAGTCATTGCATATCAAGGACCTGCTGGGATTTTTTACCCATTCCACTTGGGATGTCTTGGACCAGTTCTGGTTTTCCACTTTCTCTAACCAGCCCCACTTGCCTGCCCAAACACTATTAAGCTTTCACAGCCCATCAGCAGACACTAAAGTCTCCAGACACTTATGCTCTCCCCAGTCATCCCTCTTGCCATGTCTTCTCATTTTTATTTTACTCCAGCTTGTGTTATTTGAACTTTTTCTCCTTCCCCCTGGACTTGGTGTTGCAAAATGTCACACTCCGACGTGAACAGAAAAGGGACAAAACACTGCACCATAAACTCTAACAAAAGGCTTGCTGATTGCATTCCACAGGAAATCCTGGCATGGCTGGGACTGCTCGTTAACTTCTCCACAAAAATCATGGAAAATTGTGACACCCAGAGTTACAGCCATTTAGGAAACTGCCCCAGAAGTTCATCCTCAATCAGACAACAGTAAAATATAAAGCCTGAGCTCAAAGGTTCCGCTCAAGCAATTAGCCTTTCTTGATGGAAACACAATGAAAGTGACTGCAGTTCCAACCAAGTTCATACGTTTTTAAAAAAGTACAAAAGAACTGACTTGTTTCAGCCTTATTTTGTGACTTTTTGTTTTCCTGATATTAGTTCAGTGCTTGGTAAATAAGGAGCTCTCAAAAATGAGAAAAGGGGAAAAGAAATCAATATTTTTGTCCACTTAGTGGGCCTCTCACAGTTCAGTGACATTCAGGAAGCAGGGAGTAAAGAGACAAGGAATCAATGTGTAAGAGGAGGCTGCAGATCATATTCAACCTGCTCAGCTAAGCAATCAATAGCTCTTCCAGCTTTTACTTTGAAATGCAAGCGAGCTGTTCAGCCTGCAACTTAAAACGAATGCTGAGCGTGGATGGGCTGAGCCACAGATAATGCCAAATTGATAAAACCAGGAATTGTCACGGGATCGTGCCATCTTTGACAACATTTTTTTGCTCTTAGGATAGAATTTATTAAGGGGAAAGACTGAGACAGAGAAAAAGCCCTGGATATCTTGATAACCAGCAGTGTGCAGCCTGAAGAACAAGCTTCACACCTCTGCTCTCTCCTCGCTTTGGCATGAGGGACGTGGCAGGATCTGCACTATCACAGGTGCTGGCTGCTCTAGGAACAATGCTTCCAATTTTTTTTTCCCCACTGCTCAGATGAACCAACATGAGAGGAGGAGCATTTCTGCAATCCTTGGATGTTTCCAAAGGAATGAAAACCTGCTTCTTATTCTATATAATGACAGAAGAGACAAAGCAATTTATATTTCAAACAATGCCTTACTGCAAGATAGCAGAACAGTTAGTCACAAAATCGACCAGCTCTGCAAGAAATAAATTCCCTGGAGATGGGCTATAACCACATGCATTAGTCTCTCCAGTAGATCTGGAGAGGCTGCAAACCACAGGAACACTTTATCAGCGGCTTGTGGGCAAATTTTGCACTTTGCTGTCTCACCAGTTACATGGGTCACACGGATTGGGCTCTCCAAATCAATCAGGATCACCACCCTCGGTGCGGGTACAAACAACAGCACGCCTGGCGACAGAAAATTGGCCCTCACCCATGTAAGGGCGTTATCAACTGCAGAGCCTCCCTCCTTAGCTGCAAAATTAGTTTCTGCAAGTCAGTTTTCCCTTCTCTTACATCTCTTTACCGAGTGCCACAGACATGTCTTTCCTAAATCAATGCCGTTGCAAAAAAAAAACACCCCAAAACCACCCAGTCTTCTTCTTCTTTCTCGACAGTAAAAGTCTCCCCAGGCAGTGATTTTCACACATAACAAAGGCCACCATCAACCTTTGATCACCAAAGTACGCCTAAATTACATTTGCAGCCTCTCTGTGGTATCAAAGGGGTTTAGTTTAAATGAAAATCAGGCCAAGCTCATCTCTAAGATAGCAAACCTTCAGTCTATATGTGAGCAGTTCAAAGAGGAAAGGTGCTCACATGACGCTGACTCTTCTAATTTAATTATTCTCTCTGTCATTTGTCCATTTGTGACTTTGGGCTGTTTTTAATGCCCCTGGGCAGTTGCCCAGCAAAGGGTCTCCCTCCTCCTCTGGTCCTGCAAGGAGGTATGTACTACAGAGTCCAT
This sequence comes from Grallaria varia, assembly GCA_013396735.1. Taxonomy (NCBI): domain Eukaryota; kingdom Metazoa; phylum Chordata; class Aves; order Passeriformes; family Formicariidae; genus Grallaria; species Grallaria varia. The sequence continues at coordinate 1,125,456 of VWZG01009477.1, forward strand.
CTTTATACAACCTCCTTTTTAAAGACTTCATTACTGCAGTTGCTGCTTCCACACAAGCAATGAGTATCTGATCCATCCCAAGAGAACAGGAGTGCTCACAGGCTAAAGATTCCTCTAACTCTGTTGATTTCAAGCTAATTTATTTCACAAAGCGAGTCTCCAGACAAGGGGCGACTGCGAGAAAATATCACCTAGAGAAAAATCTGCTCCGTTTGATTTGTAAGGGAAGACTCAACTGACAGCTAAAATTACACTTTTTATTCAAGTGTACCCTCAACTCACTCTTAACATGGAAGAGACTTCTTGTAAACGTGTGAATATTTGTGCTCCAAACACATTTGGAGTCACGCAGCATCATTTGCGGCAGCTTCACCTCTAACTTCGTGCATTTCATTTCCTTTCTGAAGATGCCAATTTGCCCTGCAGACATTAAGTGCACTCCACATGGACAGACTGAAAATGCCCTGCAATACACCTGTGTATGTTGCATCACCACTTAGGGAAACTGAGTCAGCAGAGGATGAGACCTTAAACTAAGTCTGCAGGATGCGCTGAAAATAGACCCCCTGCTCTCCGGAGTGATTCTGCACTTAAAAAGCTGCCTTCTGTCCTGAGCTATAACTCATCATACTTCCATTTCATTCCCCACACCCTCCTTCCCACTCAAATGTCACCTAATAGCTCATTGCTTACCTTGAAACATCTGCTTGGAAAAATATGAGGCGCGTTTTCTCTCACGGAATTACTGGCGTGGATTATCCCCTTCCCACGTTACAGCAAATATGCCACAATGTCACACTCGTTGGAGAGCTGCACATTGCCCTGTCCTTTATGTAATTTATTTTGCTCTCCACCTGTACTCCTTTTCTAAACACCTTCTGAGTCAAGCACCCCAACACCTTTCTACAGCTGCCCCTGCAGCCCAGTGACAGCAATTCAGTCACAACAACCACGGCAGGAGCTGTTTGGGACTCCTCTCGTGTCATGGGGCTTAGAATAAAAGTTTCCTTCAGTTTCCTCTGCTCCTTCTGGATCCAGTGGTAGTGAAACATTTTTGCACAGAATTGTTGCCAGAGTCTCAGCCAAAGAGCAGTTTCTCCGTATAAAACCTTCTTCAGAGCTTTAGGAGGGAAGGCAGGCAGGCCAATGTCAGTGCTACTGCCCTGCATGCAGTGCGGGAACCAAGCTGAAAATATACCTGATCTAAATGAATTTAAGGAAGTCTGAATTAAAAGAGTTATTTAAAACTGGCTGTGGGTCCTCAAAACCTGGAGTCATTGGGTGACAGTGAAGAGAAGGTTGGCTCCACCATGCAGAATTCCAGGCTCTCTCAAAACTGGTCTCAGGAACCTTTTGATCTCATTTTCCCGGCTGCAACCCTGTGAGTGCCCTAGAGAACACAATTCTTCTCCTTTGTAACCTCTTTGCACCGTCATTGCTCAACACGATTTTTCCTTTCCCTGTTTCTTCTGCTCTGTGAGCAAACGGTGCAGTTTGAAGCTGGGGAGGACCCCCCTCCCAAAAAGGCACCTCTGCACAGGGAGAGAAGGACACCACGAACACTCCTCCTGCAGCCTTTGCTCTGATTCAGGTCCCTGCAGCACCACGCTGACATGGATTGCTGCCCACTGCTGTCAACACCTCCCAGCCAGGTGGCAATGACATCTGCAGAAGGTCCACTTAGCTTTAATAAAAAAACAAAACAAAAAAAAAAACCAAAAAAACAAAGCCTGCTTTTACAAAGCTGCCCACCTGGAGTGACACAGCAACAGCTGCCAAAAAAAAGTCTAAGCTTACTCTAATATTTCAAACCTGTAATACTTAAATGTCCATGTCCACATGAGTGGTAGTGATGCATTAGCAAGCCTTTTTTGCCCATTTTTAACACCTTCAGAGTTCTGTTGTTATCGCAGTGGAGATGAGACATGGAATTGCAAGCCAGTGATCTTCCCAAAGTGCTGGCTGGTGGGAACTACGCAGGCTGCACAATGTCTTCTCTCAGGAAATTTCATAACTAGGAGCCAGACACAAAACAGAAGCTGGTCTTTTTGACAGGGGGAAAACTGCAATTATGCTGCTGCTCACATTCACGGATCTGCTCATGCACCCAACAGCAGAGCGGCTGTTTATAGCACAGCTATTTCTTTATTCTATTACCATAAATACCCTGGACAGAAAAGACACAGGAGCTTGCCTCCCATGCTTGCCTTTCCCAGCCCGGTGGGAGGCAGCTGATGATTTATATGGATTGGGCTGTGCAGGTTGCAATTGCACTTTTTTCAGGCCCTCCATTCGGAGGTTTATGGATCCCCATCACACGACACGTTAATAAAATCAGCAGAGGTTTATGTATCACTGCTGCACAGCACTGGGCGAGCAGAGCAGAGCTGCCAGGGACAGGCCATCTGCCACACAGGAAGCTTCAAAACAGAATTGTTTCTAGAGAACGATTTCTATACTAAGAGGGAAGGTAGGAAAAAATGGAGAGTAAGAGACTGGTTTGCAAAAAGGAAAGAAACAGTTGATGTCCCATTGTTCTGGCCTTCATCCAAATCAGTTTTTAATTTGATACTTTCAAAGGATTGCGCTTGATCCTTGTCAAGATGATGCTGTAGATCAGAATCCTTAATTTTAGTCTTCAAATGTCTTCCAATTCCAGCTTCGGAGCCTGCAGAGTGCAGTTGCAGGGCTGGAGGGCGACCAGCACCACAGCAGGGAGCACAGCCAAGGCAGAGATACCCACACCAGGGCACTTCCCCCACCTCATCCCAGAATCTGCCTGCCATCAAGTGGCACAAAAACATCCTTCTGCCCCTGAACTGCCCAGTGCTCGGCTTGGGCAGCATATTGAACCCATTATTCCCCCAGGAAAAGCCTCAAGATCTTTTCTTGACAGCAGGAGCACCAGGTCATGAGCCATTTGGCAAATCTGGTTAGTGGACAGTAGGCAAGAGACCTGACAGAGAGCAGCGGTGGGGTCAACAGTGTGGGGAGAGATGAACAGAGATGGCCCCAGCAAAAGAGAGCACGGAGAGAAGGAAAAACCCGTGAAACTGAGACACATATTATTTTGCTCAGTTTATCCCAGATAAAACTGTCCTCTGTGACAACACAGAAACAAGGCAGCCCCCATCCCCAGAAGGGTTCAAGGCCAGGACGGATGAGGCTTTGAGCAACCATTTCTAGTAGGGGGATGGAACTAGATGATCTTTAAGGTCCCTTCCAACCCATTCTGTGATTCTAAGGCACGGAAGCATGGTCTGAAAATTCATGGGTTTTCTCAGCACCCCGGTAAGCAGAGAGGCTTTTTATGTCCCTGTTCCATGTTCTCCAGCAGCCTGTCCCGCCTCTCTGCAAAGCATGTCTGCACAATTAAAATTATTGTCAAAAAAATCTTAGAAACAAAGCGGGTTCTGCCTTGATTTCAAGGGACCAAGTCATTCAAGTGGTTCAGATTTGTCACAAGCCCCTCTATTTATCCACTGCCTGAAGCAATGAAAAGTGGCCCCTGAGGACTCCCAAAACTCATTACTACTTGCAGTTGCACGTGCACTGGGGAGGGATTCTGGTACCAGAATTTTCCCTGGTTCCCACCGGGTCAGAGCACAGGCTGGTTTAAATGAAGTGATAAAATGATCGTCCTGCTGCAAATTCTTTGAACTACTGCTGCTTTTTTTTTTGGCCAGGAATGAGGAAGTATCTTTTCAGTTCAGTTATTAGCATAAAATAATTAGACTTTGGGGTATATTTTGCTCCCAGTGCACATACATAGCTTGCATTAATATTAATAGGGACCACTCTATTCACACTCAGTGAAAGGAGCCTGCACCCCATAGGACTGAGAAAGACTAAACCCTAAATATGCTTTTGCATATCACTGAAGATTTTCAGACTCCTGTAAACTGCTGTCCTCATCATACACTTCTTTCCCTTCCCAGCTTATTTCCATTGAGACAAATGTTTAGCAAATCATGGAAGGAAATAATTTCCTCAGGATTCCCACAGAAGGCAATCAAAAATGATGCATGCAAATTATATGGAAACCATTCTTTGTGTCCAAACCTTGAGACCCAACTCAAAGCTACGGCTTCCACAGAGCAAAAATTGAACAGAAAACTTCCCCCATGAAATTGCATTTCTTTGGCATGAGAAGTGATGAATCCCTGGTTAATTCTAATGGGGCCCACCCTGTTGCACATTTAGGGGCTCTTTGCATTTCCAAAAAGCCAGTGTTAAACCTGCGTGACTGCAAGCACTCAAAAAGTGGCTTGAGACTACTGGAAATTCCCAGAGTAACAAAAGGGAGAGCTGGGAAAACAAAGCACTACAGCAGAAGGATTGACTTTATGGCAGTTCCAAGAGATGCTCAGGCTGGGATATAAAGTCCCACATGTCTCGGGCCACTGCAGTTTGAAGAAGTGTAAAACACCCAGGGCTAGATGACAGAAGCACAGATTTGGCAAGCGGTCACCAACACAGTGACATCAGAGATGATGACCTCTGTCCGGGGCCCTCCCTTCAAGAGCTGTGCCTACGAGTGACCATCAGAGAAGAAAAATGACAAATACTGAAGCGCTGCCAAAGACACAGCAGAATCACCCAAGGGATGAAACTGCCAAAGTCTTGGCTCAAAATGTCACTTTATGAGACTGAGGGTAATGGTAGTGTTCTGCAAAACAGGGAAACCTGAACAAAAAATCAGACAAAGAGCCCCTGGGTCATCACTGAAAAGGACTGAAAAATTCCTTTCTTTCTACTGGGTAGGTCCTCTCACCATTCCTGACTTTCCTTTCACCTCACCACATGCCACCCTGGACCAAACTGCAAATGAAATAGGGAAAATGCCATAGCTTAGAAAGAATTTTTTTAAAACGCAATCATGTTCCCTATCGTAACACCAGCTATCCCTGCAACAACAACAGCAAAAAAAAGTGTGAATGGTGTCAGAGGAACAAACAGTGAGGATAGAAGAGGCAGGAATACTTAAAGTCAGGAATAGCACGGAGGAAAAAAAATAAAAAAAATCAGGTGAACCACCACAGTGGAACAACAGTGTACAGTTGGTATTAAGCTCCTTGGCTGAGATTTAATTCTCCAGAAGTGCAAAGACCCAGGTTCCACCTCCTCTGGCCCAAGGGTAAATACAGACTCACTCCGTTCGTTTCAGTGAAATTACTTCAGATTTTCACTGCTGCAAATTGGAGAAACGCCTGTCTCTTGTGTTTAACACCATCCCTGTGAGGAAAAACACCGCTAAAAGCCTCCCTCCGGTTGAACTCGAGTTCAAACTTGCTGAACCTGTGAGGACAAATTATTATCCTTTGCTTCGGGGCAGAACACCTGTTTCTGAAGTAAGAATACACAGGGCACTGGTGAGGAAAAGACACTGAGATACTGATGATGCCTTAGACTTTATGTATTTGTATATCTGCATACATTTTTCTATATTTTATATTTCTGTATAGCTTCTCATATTTGAAGCAGCAACTAGCAGTTTCTACCTCTGTACTGCATTCCGGAATGCCTTAGCTAAGGGTAAGGTAGAGACTAGAACATTTTATTGAGGACTCATGCGCCAGGACTAGAATAACAATACACATTGTAGTCAAAACAAGATAGAAGACCCAGGAAGTTTGGAAAACCTCCAACCAAGGGAATGTGACATGAAGAAGACAATAGTGAAGAACTAAGGGGTCCTGAGACCCCCAATTCAGTTCTAGGAAGATGTGCATCATTGTACTCTTGGAACTTGAAAAGCTTTTCAGTAAAGAACTCATCTCTGCTTTACCTCAAATTAAATTGCCTCGAAAGTTTTTATCCTCATTTTAGGCAACACTGAGGGGGAAGGAGGTTGCCCAGAAGAGGTGCATACTATCAAGGCACAGCATGCAGAGCCTTGAAAATGAGTACATTCAGGCTCATCAAGCAGCAAAGGCACAGGGCCATGACCTGGAGACCTTCCAGCACAAGCACACTGCTGGTGCACCTTATAAGTGGTGGCTCATGGGTGGCTCCTCTCCAAAAATACCATCTTGGAGCTTGTGGAATTGTCAGCATAAGCACCTAGGACCAGCACAAACACCACAAAAACCCCAGTGTGATCCCCACCTGAGGCATGTGTTGCTCCTTCAGTCACATGCTTCTCCTATCCATTTAAGCCAGGTAGTGTCTTCCTTCACAGGTGATGAAAAGTGTCCAGAGAAATTTTTCTTCCCTTTATCCCAATTCACAAAGCAGGCAACACTTAGAGAGGGTGAAAGCATAAGCTACTCATACTTTATGAGAGTGTGTAACTGAGGCCACGGTTTTGTCCAGGATGAAGAAAGCAGATGGTTATTTTGTTTTTCTTGAGATCTGTTATGAAAACAGAGTCCTTGAAATCTACTGTGCTGTTCAGAAAAACTTATCTGAGGTCCTTATGGAAAATAGGGCTGTAAAGAAAAAAAAAACAAAACCCTTTCTTGCCGTCAACCTTCATAGCAAAAAAATAAAAGCAGAGGCGAATAAAGTTCTCTCCTATTCCCTCCTCATATGTCCACTCTCAATTTAACTCAGGACTTCAGGAAAAAACGCACATAAATATCAAGCAAATTATTCATCACGTCTTTCATCAAAATCACTAGCTCCTCTAGTCAGGCTGGGTAGGCAGCTGCTGTTTCAATCAGGCAAAACAGATTAAAACAGGTTTCAAATCACCTCACAAAAGGGATAAAAACTATTTATCATTTCATTTCCCATCTCCATCCAAGTGTAATGCACTTGAAAGACAACAAAACGTGGCCCTGGAGTCAGTGCTGCAGCTTGGGATGGGAGCTGAGATGCCTTGCACTGGTGCTCCCCTTGATGCTCCTGGCAGCTGGGGCAGGAGAACTGCAAGGAGCTCAGCGTCAGCTCCCTACCTCGCAGAGACCCAGGAGAACTCCAATTTCCACGACAAATGTTATAATAAAAACGTGCAACACCTACACAACCCTCAATTGCAAAGGAATCACTGATACATCTCTCTGACAAATAAGAGATGTACCTTCCCTGGCTGATCAACACAAGAAGTATGGTCTAAAAGTAGGTCTAAGGAAGTACAAAGGCACACAATTCCCCAACTTTCTGCTTCTTTTCATCCAAAACCACAAAGGCGAGGAGGTGTTGGATTTTTACCTTCTGAGAAACACTGCTCCTGTGTATTTTAGACACATAAACTGAAAGGCGTTCCATCAAATAACTCGTGCACGGTTTGTACAAAAAGTGAGTTGTTCACTGGACAGCACAGCATGAACCAGTAAATTTAAAGATGTTACTTAGGTCACAGTCTCCTGAGCACAAAGTCATCTCCCTCAAATCTCTGTTGACGCTGGAGAGGTCTTCTCCATCTGCTGCTGCTGTTACCCAGGCTGAAGAAGCACCTGGGAAAAGCTGGAACGAGCCATGGGGAAGCAGACAGGAGCAGAGGCAGGACCACTTCTACTGGATTATACCCAGGGACAAATGACTCCACACAATTCTGTTATTATTTTATGCTTAGATAGTCTCTAGCACAGTAATTTCCCCGGAGACTCCAGATCATGCATGTGGAAACACTAAATGACAACAGTAATTACAGTTTAAAGTCACTGTCCTTTGTCTTAAGTCTTCTGGGCTTCAGAGGATCTGTGCTAATCTCTGGGGTTTTATTCTTTCCCCACTGTTCCCATCTCAGTTTTCTTATTGCCCAGGTGTTGTAAAGACCACAAATGGCTGTAATCCAACCTCTTTTTTTTTTTTTTTCCCCCACTTCCAGTCAGTAGATTGGGCATCTCAGATCAACTCCTACTTTTGCCCTGCTTTGCTGTATGACCTTTTGGAAAATTTGAAGTCTTCTTCCTCCCACATTAATTTCCAGCACTTGTGAAATACACAAAATCCATATTTGAAACATGCTTTGAAACCCAGAGTTAAATATTTAATTCATTAAATACTGTAAAAGACCACAAATATATTTCAGAGGGAGATCTGCAAGTATTAAATCACCAAAGCAGTGCCTTTCTCACTGGTGTCTATTTTGTGGGCAGAAAGCAACTATTTGGAAAGACTTATTCAACTTTCTGGCTCACACTAAATTATTCAGCGTTTGCAAGTGGGGTAGGTAATTCACCTTGCACCCATTTCTCAAGTGCAGTGCTAATAAGGAAACCACGATGAGTAGATTTTTTTCTGACAAACAACATTCTCGTGTAAACAGCTGTCCTTACAGAAATACATCCCCTCTCTATGCAAAAATGTTCAGTGTTCCACGGTGAGTGGCAGGGCACCAGCAGACGTCAGGTTGACTCATATTCCTAAAAGCAATATCCTTTTTCATACCTTTCCATCTCAAGCTGGTATTTGCATTTCTTTCATACATTCAAACTCGCTTCCGACCCTTGCTGACACATGCAAGTGAAAACATTGCATCATTAAACTCCAAATTCCACTGAGACTGCGCATGGCAACTCTGAAGTGAAACAAAAAAAACACATTTTCTCCCTATGACAAGTTGCTTACTGCATACAAAGTTTTCACCCTTAGAGATAACTATCCAAATTCAATCATTCATATTTTTGTATCCCATTTTCCAGGTTTTTCTCCATCTAGCTTATAGGAATCAATTAAAAAAAAAAAACCCAAACTATTTGCATCTTATCTTCTCTGTGTCTGAAGTTAACTTCTGTTGGGTTTTTTTGGATTTCAGTGAATTAGTCTATGAGCAAAGTGCTTCCTCCTTTGGAGGGCTCAGCTCCCATCACCTCCATAGAACAGGGTTCAAGATGTTAATTCTGCTTTGACTGAGGGAAATCTCAGCCTCCTTTCATGTTTTCCAAAAGCACAGGGTGAGCTGAACTCCCCCGGATTTGTTTGTGAGAAGCTCGAGTCCTCGCAGTGCCTTTAATTCTGTTCTTAGCCATTTAGAGTCAATTAACAAGAGCAGCGAAGTGAGCAGGGAGTTACCCATCTCTATGAGCAAGAGAAGTCCAGAGTCCTGGCTGATCATCAGGTCCTCGTTTCAGAGGTTGCCTCCCATGAGCTATTTTTCCTTGCATGAAACATACTTTTCACACTGTGGAAACTGGAATCGGACCTACAGATGTCTGGAAATAGGGTGTTCATTTGGAAAGCAATAATGAACCTGAGTAAAACAGTCAAAACTGACCATGAAACAAAATCTGTAAAGTTCCAGCCAGAAGCACTGCAACAAAACTTTTCTTTGCTAAATAAAATCATTTGATGCTATAAAATATTTTTCCTGATTATTTCAAATAAGAAAATGTAGATTTTATTTCTTTGTGATTCATTATCAGAAATACAATGAGTTGAAGTCTTAGAAATGTTTTTTCTTTGGGAGAATAATAATTTCAGTTAGCTGATTGTCCAACAGAAAAATTTTCCTGAGCTTTTCTTATAACATGTTCTGCAGAACTCAGGGAAGGACTCTTGAGATTTATGAGACGTGTATACGGTTAGAGCTGGAAACAAGGAAATAAAAGCTTAACATGGATGTTTCCCTTCCTCTTTTCAGAAAATAAACAGTCTAATAGCAACTGAGGGAATTATTCCAAGAAAAGCTCACGTTCCAGAACAAATAAACCAGATTCCAATGAATGTTTTCCCAGGGGAGCATGACAGCTGAGAAAAGAAAACATAGCAAGCACCATACAACTATTACAGTATATCCTGGCCTAAGAGAATGGGCATTTTTGTCCACATTCTACCAGAGATCCTTGCTGCCCCATGGCAGCTGGTCCGGAAGATGCATAAAGATTTTACAAGAAGAGTTCAGCTTGTCTAGAGTTGGAAAAAAGAGCAGCTATGATGGTACCCATGAGGTTTATGAAAAGCATCTCACATTTTTAAGTCACTGTGCAGTCACTGACTAGACTGTCGTTTTCCCAAAGCCCAGAGTAGCTGGAGCCAACAGATCCTCCAGCTCCCCGTTTTGCCAGGAGAAAATGTCTCCAGACATCACAGCCCTGATTTTGGTGGAACCACCGGGAGGACAAGAGGGACCCAGGAGCTCTGCAGGGCAAGGCTGGCTGAGCGCCAGGGAAAGCAGGAGCCTGACACAGAAGTCGGGCTCAGCATCGACTTTATCGCATTTGCTGGATGACAAAGCCAAGTTAGATGGGAACAGATGTAATCAATCTCCCAGCCTGAGACTCCAAGACAAAACACAGGGCACCTCCATGCCCCAGTGGCTTATTTTATCTTTTGGGTACTTGATAAGGATACATCCAGTGCATCTGGACTTCCTCCAAAGAGAAGGAATAGGAATGTGGGGAGCTGGCAGAGGAAGAAAAGAGCCAGGTACTGATGTTGAGCACAGCACTGCAGTGTTACATAACCTAGAGCCCAGCAGTAATCAGCTTAGGGATACTGCTGTGAGACCAGGAGCATAACAATAATAATTAGATCTGGCCATTCTGGTTCTTCTGTGAAGACTTCAGGTCTGCAAGGCTCATGGATCCCTTACATGTACTCCTCGGTATCAAGAAAGGTAAAAAACCATGAAGACAGGCTTCTTACGTTTGAGAAATATTAAACCTGCACGCTTAACAGTGTATTTCTGATCAGCACTCAGTAGATGGTTATCAAAATAAAACACAAATCTTTATCTTCACAGATATGTGGTCATTCAGCTGTCATTTCTTATAAGCAAAACTGCAATATTCACCGGAGTCCATTTGTAATTGCATGGGACTTACACTCCACAAATAATTAGTAAAAATATGTACCATGGAGATGTTTAGGTATTTCTTAGTCTTTCCACGGTGTTTCATTCTACCCAGTCCTGTTCTCTCCCTCAGCATAGAAGTTCACAATGCCAAGAAGCATTTATTCAACTTCACCAACTCATGACACATGTATTAGCATTTTAATTACTATTGGTTATTCTCAGAAGTTAAGAGGCACCCATTTGGCTAAAAAGCCATGTTCCAATGCAGCATCAAATAATTACTGCAGCAAACTACTTAGAAATAATTTCAATCTCAACCTTTAATTCACCTTCCATTGTGTCCCCAAATGCTGCAATCAACTTTTTGTGACCTCTGTAAACCCTGTTTTGTATTCACAGAACACATCATGTATACAAGCAAGGATTTCCCAGATGTATTTAAAACTCCTTGTTGTCTTCTTGGCTATTGAGTTGGTGGTTAAAAAAAAAAAAAAAAACAAACAACCCTTAATATTATACTTAAGATATTGCATAAACACTATGAAGATCTGAAAATGCAGAATTCTTGTAGCAACAGCCTTTTGGAAAAGGCTGCAATAAACCAATAGACCAAAATGCTGTTCACAAAGAAAACACTCATCAAATTTTAAACAGTAAAGCATGTTAAATGGCTTGTGTGGATGCACTACATTATACATTTATCATGTGATACAGTAGCATATGCCACTGCCTCAATTCTTTCAGCTTAAGTCTCTCAGCAGAAAGGTGGGAGGGGCTTTTAAAGTCACAGCCCTGTGACACAAGTCCTGGTATAGCCTGCTCAGATACTCCAAAAAACTACACCAAAAAATGTTCCAGTTGTATGCTGTTGCTGATTTATCTGTACCCCCTTTTATTTATTGCCAATGTCATATAAAATAAAAGGTTCTGGTCATCTCACTGCACACACAAGACATCCAGGCAACTGTTTTAACAGCTGATTTTCTGACGACAGGACAGATAAGAAATCAACTGTTACAAATTAATTTTGTTTCACATTAGACCTACCACCTCACAGTCTAAAATACATGGGCATCATGTACTATCAGGTACAATATTTTAACTTATTCTATAATCTTCTGTTACATGACAAACAACATATTTGCAGTCTTTCAAAAGGGTTTAATGCAAAGGCAGTTTTCCAGCTTCCATATTTTCTGTTAGGTTTCAAGGTTTGCCAAAAGAAACCAGACTCCAAAATGTCTTGCATTGCTCCTGGGGAAGCTTTCCCAGCATACAATTTAATTGGACTGGAAAAAAAAGAAAGTACACCTGAAGACACCCACTTTCTAAACCAAAAGCAAAGATAACTCCGAAGGTGGACTTGCACTTGGCAGTCTGAATTCTATCACAGCTCTAATGTTGTTGACTTGGTCACCTTTGAACCCCTGCATATTTTGCCCTCATCAAGCACAAGTGCTCCCAGGTCATGACTGGCTCTTCCAAGTCAACCCCAGCTGTCCTGAACTAAGCCCTGGCAAGATAAAGGACCACCACAGGGGCCAGGAGATGTTGACACAACAGCCCAAAGAAGGCTTTCCTTCTCTTCCCCAACACAGGCTGCAGCTGGCTCAAGCTTCCCAAGGCAGAAAGGCACGATTAGCACCAACACGGCTCCTGTGGATTCCTGGATGCAATGAATGCTGAGGGACTCGTGACCTTTAGTGACTCAGCTCAGCACACCAAAGCACTGCATTCCTTTTTCAGAACCAAACCAAACTACTCCCAAACTTCTGCATCACGCAGGGTTCCGTGTTGATCCAAAGCCACTGGCTCACACTGCCCATTCTTCTCTACATCCTATGAACAAATCCCCCTAAACCATACGTTCTTCTCCGCTGCCGCTGCTTGCATTATAATATTAAACAGGCCCCTCTGAAGATCCAAGGCTGGAAATTGCACGGACAAATAACAAAAGCAAGGCCTGCTCCACGAAACAGAGACTCTATTCATCAGGGCAGGAAACAAGAGGGAGACAGGAAAAGGCAGGGGGAGACTGGGGAGATGCCGTAGTCAAGAGAACAGACGTCGACAACAAAGCAGAAGCTTCACTAATGCCAATTCAGCAATTTACAGGCAGCAGAGCAGAGGCTGAATGTGGTCGGCTGTCCCAACAGGCGTCTGCAAAACTACTGCACTTCCACATGGTTACAAGTGGATTTGAGGGATAAAGCTGGTATTACTGAGGTGCTGAAGCGGATCCAGAGAAGAGCAACAAGGCTGGTGAAGGGACTAGAACACAAGTCCTATGGGGAGAGGCTGAAGGAGCTGGGGTTGTTTAGTCTGGAGAAGAGGAGGCTTAGAGGTGACCTCATCACTCTCTGTAACTACCTGAAGGGAGGTTATAGCCAGGTGGGGGTTGGTCTCTTCTCCCGGGCAGTCAGCAGTAGGACAAGGGGGCACGGGCTTAAGCTCTGCCAGGGGAAATTTAAGTTGGATATTTGAAAAAAAATTCTTTACAGAGAGAGTAATCAGGCATTGGAATGGCCTGCCCAGAGAGGTGGTGGATTCACTGCCCCTGGAGGTTTTTAAACTGAGATTGGACGTGGCACTGAGTGCCATGATCTAGTGAACTGACTGGAGTTGGACCAAGGGTTGGACTTGATGATCTCTGAGGTCTTTTCCAACCCAATCAATTCTATGATTCTATACTGCTTTACCCCACCTTACCCCAAGTATCATGTTCAGTGGTATGAAAATTATGAAATGTGTGATGGGTCACCCAAACAACCCCAGGGCTGCAAGAAGGAATCACCCACACCCAACTCAGCCACGATCACTGCCTGACCTTGTCTTAAAACCACAGGCCACGTGGACCCCCCAGCCACTCGTGGTACCAGGACTGCAGTGGATCACTACTTTTCATTTTGGAAAATTCCACAAGAATCTGCACAGCACTGCCTTTGCTTATCAGTCTATTACTCTGCAGTACATTAATTTATATTTTTTTCTAATAGAAATAGTTTTAGCTTACCCTGTAATTTCATTTATAGAGTATTTTCCTAAAAGACATTGTATGTTTGAGTTTGATGTCCTTTTGATAGTCTATTATTTTATTGTGTGCAGCTAATGGTGCTTTTTGATACAATACAGCTATAAAAGATTTCCAACATTCTTTAGTGCTACTGTTGGTGGATTGTTTTTTTTTTTTCCCCCAGTCTTTCTAGCAACAAATAGAAATAATAGATCAATTAATCTTAGCTTTTAAATTGTGCTGGATCTACTTGCGTTTTCTCCAGTAGGAAATTGTTTGAAATATTTAATATTCCATACTCAATAGTGTTGTGATATTTTACTTTAGAACTGTATTGTACATCACAAATCCAATATACATATGCAGTCTAAATACAAGGCAGCAATGCCACGCTCAATAAGAGGAATTTAAACTTAGAAATGGTGAAATTTTTCAGCACATGCTTAACACACTCACACTGCAGTGAAGGGGACTGCCATGTCAACCTAAGTGACAGCTTAAATATCTGAGAAACTCTGGGCCTCGTTATTTTTTATTATCAGAAAGAGAGAGTTCTTTTTATTCTTATTATAGAAACTGACTCTTATATAATAACTGTGATATCTCAATTAAAGAGCAGCTAAGTGCTTTACAGTGGAGTCCCTGTTGGTCAATGACACAAAAACATAGCTGGGCAGGGCAGTTAAACTCCATCAGCCTTTGCTGGGCATGTACAGAGCCTACAAAGGCCAGGAACAACATGAAATAGGACTCCTTCAGGACTCAGTTTCCAAAAAGCCATCACAGGTAATTCAGCAATCACTATCTGCAGTGACAAACAGCCGTGCTGTGTCTAGAGCAGAGTCATGAACTTGATACCTCACGGGATTTCTGACACATTTCTTTTGACACTATCACAGCAGCCAACATTTCATGACCTAAAGACTAATTTATCCTCTTCACTCTGCACCCACCAACATCTGAAAAGGGTCTAAATATCATTTTAAAAGCATGTCCATTTAAGCATTAAGTTCTCTCAGCAATTAGACATACACCAAATCAACTATCAGATGATATACAGCTGGTTAGAGTTTCCTCAACAAAACCATCTTTTTTCCTTACAATGCTTGCCAACTGCCTCCATCATGAATTAGAAATGCAAAATCTTCAAAAACGGCCTTGAGCTGTACAGGAAAGTAAAATAAATGTAGTTCAAGGTGGCATCAACCTGAAAAAAATTAATAGTATAAGAAGAGGCCTCCCTCTGTGTGAACTGCAACGGACTCTGGGAACCTCAAATACACTGGATAAAGCTTAAGACAACTTAGACCATAAACAATCACCCAGGGACCCATTTGTGGAAGTCACTGCCTGTTTCCTGCGCAACACTGCGTTTTGTCAGGGTGACTGATGAAAAGAATTTCCATTCTTCTTTGGTGCTCAGGCTGGCAATGCAGCTTCAGTGAACAGTCTGAGGGTGGCTGGCGTTTTTTTCAGCATTCAAAGAAGACATTCCCTCTAATGAGTTTTCCTTGGCTGTTCAATATTTATTACACGTACTTAAGCAGAGCTTTTATTACTTAATGTTCCATTTCCTACCAAAAGGATAACACCAATGCTCCTGTAATGCTGCCCTACAGTCTCATAAAACTGACGGCAGCTCCAAACTTTTCCTGAGCGTAATCCTATCAGCACGCCAGCCCATGACAGCAGATATTACAGCAAAATGCTAAATAGGCTTCGTTGGGAATTCAGTCACCTCTACCATCTGCAGCAGGAATTTACATAAAAGACCTGAAAAAACTGAAGGGCTTTTTGTCCTGCCATTCTCCCCTGCCTTTCTACCTGAACATCCTTTGCATGGCAGAGAACTGGATGGGGAACCTGAAGCCTCCCTGAAGGTTTGAGAGTGGGTAGCAAGCCTTGGGCATTACATTCACTTCTGTTTATCTCCACGGTGGCTGACAGATTTGCACGACCCTGGGGTCACTGCTGGGGTGAACTGCACGGAAACTAATCCCTCTGCTCACAAAGGGAGCCAACAGCAGGATTACAACAGGGCACTGGTCAAGAGCTGGCCTTTTCCTGCTGCCCTTCTGCTTTCAGAAGCAAACCAGATTTCTTCCCAAAAGGAAGGGCGCACCTTGGGATACCTTCCAAGCCTTGATCAGGCACTTACCATGGAGTGAAAGTCACCAACAGTGGACAGGAAGCTGAGAAATCGAGATGTGAGGCATGCAGTAGGAGTGAAGGTGCAAAATATTGCTGTTTTAATAAAAGCAACTGTAAATTGCTCTTATTGCTATGCTCCAGGGAGAGAATATTGCCTGTCACCAGTAACAGAAGGCTGGAGAAACAGCCACCACAGCAATTAGAGAGGTCTTATCAAAGCTGCTATGAAAACTTCCGTGGATCCTACCCCTTGTATCCTCAGGTCACTGCACTCTACACCAGCTGGAGAACTGGGGAGAACTGAGGAAAACTGGATTTTCCTGATCTTATCAGGAAGATTTTAATTTTTCATTTTCATCTGTGCTGGCATTTAAGGGAGTGAGGCAAAAGCCTCCACCATTAACTGAGCTCAAGCCTGTCACCAGTGCTGCTGGAAAAGGCACTGGAAGTTGATTTATGCTGCTCTGCCATTGCTAAGGTTGGTGCTTGCTGAGCAGCTGTGCTCCTTCTTCCCCAGCTGCCACCCATTCCTCCTTGGTTAAAGGTGACCATGGATGAAATAATCAAGCTCTGGCAGCACTTGGTTACCCCTTGCACAGCATCAGAGGACACAGGTCGCAATGGTCCCATCACAAACAAGCCAATCACGTTAAGGGGGTACATGAAGGATCTCAGGTGATGAAGGATATGAAGATTTTGATTTATTCAATTAAAAGCTCTGGATTTACAGTTCCCTTTTCTTCCTTACCCCATGAGACAAGCAGTTAGGGAGTACTGTCAACCATGGTCACCCACAAACCAGCCCTGGAAGAAGCTCTGCATCTACCCTCCCCAGGCTCCTGTATCAGCACAGGTATCAGCCAAGCCTCCCTTCCTAATCCCTTTCTGCAGCGTAACAACTGCCATCACTGGGATGTTTATTTCCAAAGAAGTCATCATCTAAGTGCCAAACTCACTCACTCTCACTGGGAGATTTTCATGTCACCTTCCCCGCTCCACACATACATATTTATTCCCCCAACACCAACACAGATGCACTCGCATGTAGATATCAGCACAGGGACTCAGCTCTTCTCTGTACATTAAAGCCTCTTTCTTGAGTGGGATTAATCTTGGCAGCTGTCTGACAAGAGAGACTGTGTGGGAGGAAAATGGTTTTATCTAAAACTCGAAAGAAAGCAAAATAATCTTCAGGAGAACAAACTATGTTTCAACTCTTGCTCCTTCACTGGAAGACTATTTACTAGCAGAAAATACCTACCAACAGCAAAAATACAGAAGTATTGCTCTGAAAGGTAACATAATGACCGTGCATTTTTTTTCTTTCCCTCTACTTATGTGGCCACTTTTCAAAATGTGTACTCATAATGCAGCTGAGGCTGTATTAATACAGGAGGCCAGAATGTAAGGCAGTTTTGAAAAAAAAAAATCAAAATTATGCAAACCCCATGAATTTCTTTTCTTTTAGCTACGGTAGAGCAGGAAAGGTCTCCACTTCTCACCCTGCCTCGCCTGTACTAACAAACAAGACAATAAGAAGTATCTTTATTTTTGATTTACTTTTCCAGGGCAATCACATGATTAAATATATTCCTGTCCTTCATTATTAAAAACTAAGTTTGCTCTTACAGAAGGCGTATTTCCCCTTGCTCACAGGGCACCTTGTCCTAAGCTTGGGTTGTGACCTACACTGAGGAGGGTGCATGTTTTGATGTTGATGTGGACACCCTGTTTCCAGTCTCTCCAGCCTATCCCCGTGTTCCTCCACGTCCTGCTCAGTTCATGGGAACTCCTCCATGCCCAAATCATTCAACCTTCTCTCTGACTCCGGGCTCTTGTTCCAGCCTGTCACTTCACCTCCACACCGATGACTGGTCCTTCTGGTCCCATCCTACTCTGGCTCCTCCTGGCTTTACACTGCCTGGAACCCTTGTCCCTGCGGTCACCTCCTCCCAGCTGTCTGCCCATGGGTCATGGCAAGGACTGTCTCCCTGTCTGCAGCTCCAGGGCAAAATACAGCAGCCCTTTAAGTGAAGTCTCCCAAGGCCAAACAAGTCTAATGGCTGACCTTTTGGTCTGAGACGTTTCTGCTGAAGCAATTAACGGATAAAGGCAGGGAAAAATGAGATTTCACGTGGAGAACACTGGAGATCTTGTTGCTGCCTGTTAGCTCGTTAAGGATTCCAGCCTAAACATGTAAAAATGTCAAAGGAAATCCTCCCCTCCCCAGCTTATTTGGCACCAAAGGTACATAAGCTAAAATAACAAAATAGAAACGCACCTGGAAATCATGAAAATTTGCCACTGATGCAAAAGAGTCATCCCTGAGCAAACCTTGCCTGGAAGGTTCTCTGTACCTCAGAGAATGCAATTTAAATAACTAAACAGGCTCCATTTGAAGCTGTTCCATTCACTGTTGCATTTCCTACCCTGACAGGACAGTACCGACAGAAAAAGCCAAGGTGCTTCATGTGCCTGCACTTCCTTCTTGAACAGTTCGGCAGCACCACAGACTATGTGACACCCTTACATGTGCCTTCACCTGCTGCCAGGAGTGCTTCAGGCTTCAGCAACACGAATGCATTAAATAATAATGTCAAAACCACTGAATCTGAGGCTGTTCTTCGGGACAAAGATGAGTTCTTGTTGGAACTCTAGGAAGGCATCTTCATGATGTTCCATTCCCACCCCTGGGTGGCAATGATGTTTATCACACAACTGCTCTATGTTTAGTGTATCACCAAATTGTTTTGTTTAAAACATACAGCAAATTTTATACAACAAAGCCTTTTAGAGTATTTTAGAAGACACACAGAGCATGGAAATGATGCCGTAAACCTGTTTGCATAGTGCTCTGTCATCTGTCTCCCCAGACTCTTGAAAAACTGACATGGTTCCTCAAGGGACTTACTTGATTAAAGAACATTAATTAATTGAGTGAACATCTGTGCTGTTTTTCTACTAATAATTAAAATCATCTAGGAATTGCAATCCCCTTAAAAGTGGAAAGTACACTGAATAGGTGCAGATCACCTTCTCACAACATTTGGGTAGGTCCAAGCAACTACAGCATTTACCATAACTGTTCCTGAGAGATTTTTACAGCCCTGTGGTGGAAGTTTTCTTCCCAGATAGCCTGACAACAGCAACATTTTATTCTTGGCTTTATGCGACAACATATTAACCATGACAGTGCTGACATTTGTTGCTAAGTAAAATTGATTGTAAACGGTCTAGAAAGCTGCCATTAAATTCAGAAATTATTTTTGGAGTTTGAAATTAAGTACTGTCAACACAACTCATGTTTCCACTTATACTCAAATACGACAGGAATTTTAATGACTTCTCCAAACTCCACGTATAAAAGAAGAAGGGAGACAAGAGTAATGACTTTAATTGCTCTCAAACTGTATTACATAAAGCAACTGACCTATGCGGTATCATAAGAGCTCAAAGACTACCCAACAGGACAGAGTAAGCAGGAGGGAAAATGTCACGTTATATGTGGAAATGAAATGTTGCTCCATCCTCTTTCCATCCTCCAGTGTAAATCACCATGTCAAAATACACCTGGGATCATTCTTTTCCTCACATGGGAGATATTCTCAGTTAAACACAGGGCTTTATTCCCTGAGATCAAAGGAGGAAGCCACGGAGAGCCGAGCCACTGGTGTGCAGCACCGGCGTGAGGTGGAGATTAACAGCAAAAATGAGATCTCACTGCACGTGACAGAAGCCAGTGAGGAGTCTGGAGACCACAAGTATCAGATGACTACAAAAGAGAACATCTCTGAACGAGAAGGCAGACTCATTTAAGCTGTTCTTAATAGCAGTGCAGACACTTAGTCTAGAGGTAATCATTGCAAGAGGCAGTCTGGAACTAGTACAGGAGTGCTCAGGCATGTAATATTAAGCTGCAGTCAGAATTGGCAGCTTCATACTAATATTATGGGTATTTGTAAAATTTTCAGAGGCTTAAGAACTATTTATTTCCAGTACAGAGTCACCTGCACAATGACTGTACTCAACTACTAGTTTGCAATGTACTCACTCAGTTGTGTGCTTTTTCTGAAATGATTTTACAAGGCTGGGTGACTCAGGGAAATGAAACACCTCCCTCAGGGCATTTGCTTTAGTACCTACTGACTGTAGGCTTTCCTCGGTGGTTTGCTTTCCGATCCCTGCTTGGTAAACAAAACGATGGAAGCCTGAGAATTTCTACTCAAGGCAGGTTAAATTGGTCCTCGTAACTCCCTCTCATCTGTACCTGGTACCAGCTTTGGAGAAGGGGGCCAGGAAGAGGCACACTGGAGATCTGGAAGACCAGCAGCAGCCCCTGAGAACCTGCCAGCACCCAGCTAGGAGCACCTCAGGACAAAGGGATGGGTGAGGCAACACCAGGAACCCTTGTCCTTCCCTCACACGGCCCTTGGCCTCAGAAGACACCATCCATGGGCACTCCCAGCTGGACCTGGGCCCAGAACTACTTGAAACTTCTGCACAAGTAGGAAAGTTAAGCTGGGAGTTCATCAGAGCTCACCCACTCTAGTGTCACAACAATAACTATGATCTTATTTAGCCTGTTCTCCTTCTCTTCCTGCTCAGGTTTTTCATTGTCATAGGGTGCTCCAAAACCTAACAGCTGACAGACAAATTCTGTCTGGAATAAGATTGTTCCCCCTTCTTTTTTGCTCATAGTGCAGAGAGTTTAAATCCTGCTGAAGGATTAAAAAATAATCTATTTGCTGTCATGATATCATTCCTCAGGCTTATCCACTTTCTTTGGGCAGTGAATACACTTTTTGTGCTACCTGGCACAACTCCAGCCCAGTATTAAACTGGTGTAAAATCTCCACGTAAAAGAAAAAGGAATTTGCCAACTCATAGACTGTCACAAAAGGGGCCTTTTCCTCCTGTCTGAAGGATTTATACTTCTGAAAACTGAGCACACCCCTTGCAGACTCGCAATCAAGAGCCCCTAAAAGAACTACTGAAGTTTGACACAAAGAAAATTGTTCCTGTCACAAAGAAAACGCGACAGCTGCACGTAAAGCGGAGACACTTACCCTGGAGTCCTTTTCCAGACGAAGCTTGTGTTGGAGACTGCGTCTTCTCCTGGCTTTAGGAATGCCATTGTGATAAAAGAAGTATCCAGATTCTAAAAAAGGGAGCTGAGGAAGAGAGAGAATAAAAAAAACCAAAAACATCATTAGCTGTTAATAAGGATGACAAGAAAACTTCTACCTGCGAAGTGAGTCAGGAACATACAAAAAGACTTGCAAAGAGTGATGCCAAGGAGCCCAAATCCTTCTTGGAATGTCACTCCTAAGTTACTTTTGAAAAGTGTGCCCAGCAGCACTGAAGTTGTCTGCTACAGATTTACAAGGTGTAACTCCGCTTGTACACACTCAGTACTATTTCCACCTTATGTTTAAGATCTACAGTGCCAATATTTCTGACACAACAGGATGTACTCCCTGTTTCCCAAAAAAGCCAGAATGAAACAACAAAATGGACAGCAAATTATTTGAAACTCCACAGAGCATCCTCCAGCAAAAAGGTGTTACACGAGCGCTTTGCTGAGCTGTTCTAATGCACATGAGCCAACATTGGAACGAGCAAGGCAGAGAGCAAAGAGATTTCTACTCCCAGAAAAACATCATACTTGGAAGTTCTTCTGAATGCCATGAAATGGCAGATATGAAGAAAACATTTCAGTGTTCAGGTGGGAACGGTCTGGCACAGCTTTAATGTCCAAGACATTTAGGCAGCAAGCAAACACCTCCAGAGGGCTTCCGAGCCCCACTGAAGGCAGGTGCTGGGGGAGGAAGGTCTATGGCCATTATTAAATCCATCTCTCTCCTCAGGATTAGCAGTGACTGGAAGGGTAGTAGACATTTAGCTTTGAGAGGACTAAAAGACATGACATTAGGAGAACAGCACCCCTCTTCCAGCAGTCACTTAGGAGGCTTCGTTTGCTTCTTAACTTCTACGTGTCTTTCCCCATTCCAGCTCCATAGGGACATTCTGGTTAAACCTAAGCAAGTAACTGTGCATTTTTAAACTAGGCTTCTCCTTGCAAAAGCTGAAAAAAAAAATTGGTTGGGAAGTTTCATTATATGTTAACGCTGTGAACATTTCAACTTCAAAGGTTTGACTACCCTGCATGTAAAATAACTACTTAAAAGAGATATTCCAGAACAGCTGTGACAGCCCTGCTCCTCTTCTTTTTATTATCTACACTTCATGATAGCGTAAACATCTTAGCAGGAGTTCAAAGTTCTTTACTGAAATACTGAGGCTGATCCCTAGACAGAACAATCATTGTGAAAACCTGAGCTGAATAAGGGTAGCAGGATCCTGCTGTCATAAAAACAGATTCTGTTCCTGTGTACAGGTACAAATATAAATTTCTGCCTACAAAATGATCTCCTGCTTCAGTCAGTGTATCACTGTATCTGGTGCAGTTCCACAACCACATGAGGCAGTGTGGAAATGGAAGTCAGTGAATTCTGAAAATGTAAAATCTGGTCACATTCCAAAAACGAGTATGCAAGTTTGGAGTTGTTTGGTTTTCCCTAAAAAGTCCTTGTTTATGTTAATTGAAACACTTACTATCACTGAAATCAAAGCATTTCATTTTCACGTTTAAAATTCCATTGTGTATGATGCATAATACATCAATGCAAAGTAGCTTTAAAAAAAAAAATAAAAATCAAAGCATTCTGTTATGATAAAAAGATCCCTTTTCAAGTGCATATGAAAGGTTAAGGAGATGTCATGAAAATCACTGTGGTTCCTTGGAGCTGATCTGCACGGCCGACTGGAGAGCTTTTCTGGGCAAATAATCAGAATATTTTGCATCAGTTCCCTACACATGTGAAGAACACAACAGCTGAGGCAGAAGGAGAAAGAAGGCTATGAAAGCTCACAGCAGAAATCTCTGACACTTCATATGTATCCTCAGAGTCACAGCTCTGAAGGTTCAAATTCTGTTTGATTTACGATTACGATTTACGACTGAGCTTGTATCTGACATCTATACCAACCAGGTAATCATGTATTTCCACAGTCCAGACTTTGGCCAATAGATCTGACTCTCCAGGAAAAGGCACTTCCCCCACGCTGGATATATTATGCCTCAAAAATATGGAAAGGGAAAAAGAAAACCACAAAACATCTAAATAGCCAGATCAGTTACAGCTTGAAATCCATCTTGGCGTGCAAACCATTGCCATCCATTGCGAGATGTGGCCCAATTACCCCTCTAATTCCCTCAGTGCAATCAGGCCATTTTCTTTCTTTTTTATCTCAGTATCAACCACTGAAATCAATTCCAGTCAAATATTGATCTTGATGTTCTTCCATTAAGGAACAGCCTCAGCAATTTGGAAATATATAACATGTATCTGCTGTTCATTTTCTGCAGGGGTTATTTTCTGGTGCCTCTTAGGAGGAAGCAATATATTATATAGGAAACTTTTAAAGCTGATATATTCAAGTCTGACTTGCAATTGCAGTTAACACAACAGTGACTAGGTTTATGGACAAAGTCCTAAATAAGTTGGGCTGTTTTCCTCTTTCCACAGTCATCCCAGTAGTCTTTGGGGAACTCGGATATTTTATGGTTTGTGTGGTTCTCAAACTGAATCAGTGAAACTGGGGGGGGACATACAAGAGGGAAGGCAGCTAAGCAAGGCAACCCCTGAAAGATGACACAACCAAACACCATGGATTGCGAGTAATTAATACCAGAAACCAAGCAATTTGCAGGAAGAATCTAAACACTGCAGAAAATCCCTAAAATTAATGAACGCAAGCACGGGAGAAGATGCCGGCGAAGGGTCTGAAACGTCATGGGCTTTGATGAGGATTTTGCACCGAGATCTACAAAAACCACTAAGCAATGACTGAAGCCTCCAGCTCTGAGGAACTCCTGCTACCAAGCCAGCGACTCCTCAGCAGCAGCCAAGCTGCAGGACACAGGTAGCTCCCAGCAGGGTTTACATTTCCCGCTATTACCTTCCCCAGGAGGTCCCCTCCGATTTCGGAGCGACAGCAAAAGGGCAAACGGCAAAATGAACAGCGCGTGTAATGAAGTGAAATGAAAACAGAAGGGCTCCTCTACATAAAGCCTCCAAAGTGTCGCCAGCAGCAGCTACGCTGTGATATTCCCCTTGTAAAGCTGGAATTGCATTGGAGTGAAACTCCTGTTCTGGCAGCAGCAGGCTCAGCCTGGGGGCTCAGGTTCTCCCTGTGAGACTGAAGTAAAGCTTCCTGCCCTCAGAGAAAAATTAGCAATTAAGTAAGATAACTAATTACTGGAAAGCACTCAAATATTCGAGTGAGGAGGGTTATTTAGAATTAGAAAAGGGCCTGCTATTGCCTGGATGCCTAAACGTGGTCAAGTACAAAGCAGGACTCTCAGCAATTACAGGCACTTTGTTACTTTCAATATTTGTAGGGAATTACTGCTGAAAAATACAAGCAAGCAAAACCAGAATCACAAACAAAATACAGCAAATAGAGCAAAACCTCATATATCCACCTGACTCCTGATTTACAGCCTCCCTATGGTTAATAGCAACACTTTCTGAAGTAAAGATGAAATCTGTTTAACCTCCTTCCTGAAAGGACATGGACCAGAAAATGCCTTTTAAAAATTCAGTGTTCAAATAAATGGAGGAAAGAAAAACTCTTTCAATGGAAGAGCCTTATCTGAAAGAAAAATGGTCTTGATGATCTCAAAGGTCCTTTCCAACCTTAATGATTCTATGATTCTATTAAAATGATAGAAAGAAGCAGGAAACACTTCATGTCATGTGCAGTTTTAGCACCAATACCTCTGACTGAGGTATCTTAGCTGTTCTCAGACTACTGCTCCATCACAGAAGCCCAGGTGTAATTAGTGCTGAAATAACTCAAATTCATGGTCCCAAGCCTTTCTGCACTCTCCTCCTTACATATGACAGTCTTGGACAATACACACAGTGGTACCAGCTGCAGTTTCGCCTGTCACAAAGCAAAGGAGATCAGTATCAGCTCCAAAGCAGTGCAGGGATTTAAAGAAAAGAAACCACAGAAAGACTAAATTCAGGCACTGTTCCTCATTCTAAAACTGCAGTACCTTGGGAAGAGCTAACACTGAAAAACAACCATAAAAGAATCAGCATCATCTGGCCAGAAAAGCCCATCTGTAGCAGAAGTATCATGAAGCAGCAATAAATGCTCCAAAAGAAAAAGCAAGTTGAATAAAGCTGCCAGTGGCATCAGTATTTCACCTGGCTCTCAGTGAGAGGTCCAGCATTTGCAGCTTGTCACCAGTTTTAAGAGGTGACAAATACAATATGAAAATAAAGAGGAACCTTGGTTCCCAGGCTTACCTTTAGTATTAAATTTTACTGGCTCCTTATCTTTAACATTAAATTTTACTGACTCACTTCAGGGCTCTATCTACATACATTTCC
This sequence comes from Grallaria varia, assembly GCA_013396735.1. Classification (NCBI taxonomy): domain Eukaryota; kingdom Metazoa; phylum Chordata; class Aves; order Passeriformes; family Formicariidae; genus Grallaria; species Grallaria varia. Next base: position 1,150,771 of record VWZG01009477.1, read on the forward strand.
CAAGCAAATTATGGTGCCCACAAAAAGCTTAAGAGCAGCTTGGCTTGCCCTGTCCTGTTTTAGTGGGAATGATCTCTGCCCAGTCTTCCCATGTTGTTTCAAGGAACGCAGCTTTTGTACACCATTTCCAAAGCTTTCCCCCCAATACTGTAATATTCTAAAACCAGTTTACTTTAACCTTTTGTTAAGTTCCTTTCCCAAGTTACCGATGGGGACAACAGTCCGTAAGAACTTTCTTTGGGGAAAAATCATTTATAAATACAAGCAAAGGGAGATTTAGAGCAAGTTACTGCCAAGTAACACCTTCTTTGGTCACCAAAATCAGCATAAATGGATCTGTCAGTGAATGAGATTCATGGAAAACTCTCATCCAGCCAGGCTGATAAAGACCCTCCTCAGGGTTCCTTGCTTTTCTTAGCACTAATATGTGATGGTTCAAACAAACACTGGTACTAAAGAAACCCTTTGTCTGCTCTGAGGAAAAAAAAAAACCAACAATACTCATCCCCCAAATAATTAAAAAGAATTTTTTTAAGAGTATAACACAAAACATCTCTCCCCCACAGAGTCCAAGCACTGTCCAAGCATCGCTCCTGTCTTTAAAAGGAGCCACAAATCAGCACAGGTGAGCTCTCCCATCCCACTGCTGCTCAGTAATTACACCAATGGAAAATACGACCTAAACCTGGCACAAGTAAATGTCTTTGGCGCCTTCATGGGCCCCACAAGCCTCACTCCTTCAGTTGCCATTGTAGCTGAAGCACAACAAAGTGCCTCGCAGCAGAAATTAGAAACCTTTTAGAAACCTTTTCATCCGAGTTTTACCAAATGCACTGAAGATGCTTATAAATATTCAATATGAATTTTTAAACTCTCTTTCTCTCATTTTCCCCTCACCCCAATTAGCATTAGAAATCGTTTTACTTTTAAATACACAGATGGGAGCCAAGTCTGAAGTCAAAAGCACTCGCTCACTATAGCGACGAGGGCCATGTAAGAGAAGAGCCAGCGAGAAACACAGGCAGCCCCAGGCACTGAAATAACACAGAACAAAGCACCGACGAGAAAGGATTAATTCAGATGTTGGTGGAGAAATGTGAAATAGCACAGAGGACTAAAGCTGTGCCGGAGCTTACCCAACATGAAATCCAGTCCACCATGTGCCTACAGCCCCAGACAAGGATTTCACACTTCCTCATTAGTGTGCTATAATTACTCTGAAGGCTCTGCACGAAGATCTCAGGTGGAGTCAGGGATCTGCACAAGCTCCAAAGAGGTGGCACAGTCAGGCCCAGGTCTGAGTGTCACCACTCAGTCTTCCTAGCTCATTTCTCATGGCACCTGTGTCTTATTCACAAAGCCTTGTGTTGGCAGATCTGGCAGGTGGAGGTGTTACCCACCACTTCAGTGCCCTCAAAATGCACATTTCATATTAAAATATCATCAGATGATCCTTGTGAAATCCACTGATTAACACACAGTGAAACATTCTCCTTCAAAAATAATTCAGAAATGTCTGACTTGGATACTTTCATGTGTTTTGAGCTGTTTCATATAAATATCCAACCACCTCTTAAAGCAATAGGTGTGGTAGTAAGGAAGGGCCATGACTAAGCAGAGAGGTCCAGGAGTCAATAGAAATATTGTAACACACATGACAACAAGGCCACCTGTTGCTGTTATTCAGGATATTGGTTATCCTATAAGAAAGCAGCAACCTTGCTTAAAAAGTTCTAGTAAGTCTTTCTCAAGCCAACAAAAGCAGTTTCCAACGATTTCTGAAAGGTTCCCTCACCCCCATAACACAATGTCTTTTCCTCTAGAAACAGTGTAAAGTCAAAAGTGACATCCAAAGACTTTGCAGAATATATGCCTTTGGATTTTATTTTATCCAAAAGGATAAAATGAAGCCTTCTGCCTAGTCCCTCTTGCATGCAGCAACCGTAAGGTTAAACAGTCTTCCCAACAGCTGGGCGTGAGGAGTTTAGTAAGTATCTGGAAGTAAATGGAAGAAACAAAACTGGTTGTGGACTGTTATTATATTGACATGTCCAATTTGTCCATGTGGAATTCACCTGAATTCCCTTTACAATTCATGGCAAAAAAAAAAAAAAAATAAAAAAAAAAAAGAAGGTGGCACTTTCAAAGCATGATTCATTTGACCTATTTTAGGTGGCCATGTTAAAATATGAGCAGAGCTGAGCTCCAAGAGCACCCCCTTCACTCCAGAGACTGTAAAAGAAGCACAGCTGTTCATGTTCAGGTAGATCAATTCTGATTTTCTCATCACTTTTGTCGTTACATTATCACACCCAGCGCTTCCAAGCACTTACAAAACGCTGCCCCATTGGTTGGCTTACAATTTTTCTGCATTTGGAATTCGATCTGCAATTGAATTAATCGCACAGGTGTAACATTTTACTGTATTTGCATCACTGTTAAGTTTGCCACTGAAGAGCTCCATCCTGCAAACACATAACAGTCATCTAAGTCATTGGTGACAAGACTCTGGATTTGCTGATAGTTTTATCAGTGAACTGGAGAAGCCATTTGAGGCTTTTAAAGGAGTTATTCTAGTTTATGTGAATGGATCTGTGCAGTTTAGAGAGTTTTATCTGTTACTCCCCAGTAACTGTAAACCCCATTATTGATTCTACCATGGGAATTGTTAAAAGCAGGATATTCCCCAGGTTTCCAGGAGAATGTTGTTGCTGGTACACCAGCACTTACACTGGGTTAATCCAGATCGTCATTACCTGGAGTAGGTGATGATTACTGTTTGGCTGGCAGCCTGAAGTGAAGGCTGAGCAATCATCATTATGTCCTCTCACAGAAATGTTGAGCACCCCACAAGAAGAGTGCCTCAGTCAAGCCCTGGAGCTCGGCAGCCAGAAAAGTTCCTGTGAGCTTCTATGAGCTGTGTTGTCATTTTTAGCCACCGGGAAAATGTGACAGCCCCCTTCAATCATTCAGCTACTGGGCTCTATACCAACCACACAAACAAACAGACACAGATAAGCATACACATCCCTTAGAATGATGAAGTCAATATGGCTCCATCAGAAGTCAGATTAAATTTTCTTAAAACAGATGAGTGTAACAAAAAAAAAGGAATTATTTTCACAATTTGGGAGAATTCTACCACCCTGTCAAAACAAAATGAAAACATCTTCACCAACACCCCCAAGAAAAGCCAACCCAAGCCAACCAAACAAAAACCAGGGGAATAANTTTTTCTTTTTTTTTTCTCCCCAAAGGCTTTTTAAAAAGGGGCAAAAAAAAAAAAAAAAAAAAAAAAAAAAAAAAAAAAAAAGACCAGGAGAAATCAGACTCCAGACATTCTTTGGAGGTACAGAAAGTGGGTCAGCACTTGACCCAATTAATTAACCATAATTCATTTAGCCTGTGGCAGTCAGTGCTTTAAGAATAAAGGGAGGTGGGGAAAGGATGGTAACCCAAAAGTGGCTTTGCCAGTTCTACATTTTATTACCAAAGGTGAATAAAACACTTGCTGTAAGTGCCTGTCTCCTGCTTGGAGCAATGGGACTCCTCAGAGTATCCTGTCACTCTTCTAATGCTCTCCTGTGTTTTCAAAGCATCTCTCCAGGTGATATTATTCTGTAAAAGTTTTCACACCTCAAATAACCTTCTCGCCAATATCATTCAATGCAGGACTGTTTTCTTTGCTATTTTCCTCTCTGTTGCTGCTTCACATGGTAGCACTCTGCTGTAGGACAGAACCAGGACTCAAGACATGAGTTTCAGAATCTTCAGAGATGCTGGGTAACCTCAGGACCTCCTAATATGAGGAGAATCTCAGGCCACTAGGGCTCTAATAGTCTTGTTTCAGTTGCCTCCCACGTAAAATGGCATGCTCTATAATTACTTGTTCAGTTATTTTATTTATAGATAGGATCCATTTAATATATGTTTGCACAGCACTATAGAGTGTGCTATAAAACTGTAACTATTAAATGCCAAGTGCCATTGTAAACACATATTAATGGGTATGTCTACATATCTGTCGTGTGCAATCAGGTACTTCTTTGGCAACAAATATTTGGTAAATATTTCATTTCATGTTTAAATAATATATGGCGGAAATCTCTTCTTCATATCAATACATCTGCCTTAGGGAAAACGCATATTATAAGAAACAGCTTGATTCAGTTAGTCTGCAAATTTCAATGACCATAATATACCTCTAACTGAGCGGGATCGATACTGCTGACAGCAATCAGCACTGCAAACAAAGGCCACTGTACCTCGCTCCTGGTTTACAGCCCATCTCTCTCCTTTTAAGCACATAACCAAGCAGGTTGACTGTTGCTGTCACACAGGAGCCTGGTGTCACATCAGCTCCAAAAACACTGAGCTAAAAGCCAGGAGATAAAGTTTGCTGCTTTTAAAAACAGCATTAAGATGCAGCTTGGCCCAGACACAAATTACTGGTATGTCATGGATGGAGAACGGACAAGACGTGGCTACACATTGATACCCTGAATTTCAGCAAGGCACTGCAGCTTTATTTTTAAATCTATGTCCACGTAACAAAGCGTGTAGGATACAAATACGTGTGCAAGTGCCCAGCTCGTGTAGCTCCTAAAAGCAGTGTCAGGAACTCAAGCTCTAATGAAGTAGTGATATAAAAGCAGCTCAGACCAAAATTAGTTGATTACTGACAAGAGCTACTCAAGAAGGCACGGAAAAGGTGAATTTCTCTATTGCAAAGATGCTAGCCCTTACCAACACTTAGAGAAGACTTGAGCTCTCTTGCAATTCAAAACCTTTACCCTTCCCTTTTTTAATCTCCATGTCTCCTTAATGCTGGGCGGCCAAGCACAGAAAGTGCTTCCCAGGGAGGTTTCTGCTGTTACACCACACGAGTCTTCCAGTCACCAGAGAAGCAGTCAGTTCCCGGAGAAAAATATGTGCTTTATGAAAGAGAAGCTGATGGGTAACAATTACAAGCAAAAGTGTGACATTAAAGGACACAAGGGTTACACTGTTTCCCCCTTTTCTTTTTACAGCGTAATACTGTAGGGTTGAGAAGAGCAGGAGAAGGAAGCTTTAAGAAAAACACTTTCAGCAGAGACAAGAGGACATTTCGGGATGTTGCTGTTTTCCTTATTTTGGTAAAGGTTCTTGGCTCTGCTAAGAGGAAGTCACAGACCTTAATCCACAGTATTACAAGGCCATGTCAGGGGCAAATTCTGCCTTTACTTCCACCATCATGAACTGGAGAGAGCTTCTCTCAGCGCCAGTACACAACAGCTCCATGGCCATGTCACCACAAGGACTGACCGCTCTGAGCGAGGTCAAGAGCTCTGTACTAGACAGAAGAAAAAGGATGACCCAAACCTGCCCCGACACTGGTAATAATGATGAGAAAGGAAGGCAAAAAGCAACACCACCTCTTCCCCTTCCTCGCAGGATCGACCTCATTGACCTTTCAGACATTAGGGAAGTCTTTTTACTTGGTTGTTTCTACCAATTAATACATGTCAGAAGTTTATTGCTGGCAGAAATTGTGGTCAATCCAGCATGTGCTTATATATTACGTTGCTCTTATTGCATCAGTCAAGCAAGGAAAACGTAGGTTTTTAATTAATCACTGAGCATTTCAGCCTTTGGAGCCTGAAATACTGGTTTCTCTATAAAGGTATAATATATTTAACATGAATTAAATATGTTCAGTTAGAAGGAGAGGAAAAAAAGGGGATTTTACAGAATGAAATTGAGGATTTAATCTCTATCAAAAGAAAGAGAAATGAAAAACCACTTGCTCTTCTGTCCAGTTTTTACTCTGAACTGTATCTTAATTGTAAGAGAAATTCAATGGTTTTACAGTCAAGAGAAGAAAAGTACATCTGCCTGTGAAGTTTAGGAGTTTAAACGGTAAGGTAAAAATGAACAGATAGAAATGCTGCAGAGACCAAACTTCAGATGGTATCCCAATCCATCATTCCACCAATGTTAACAACTGGTTTTTCCAAACCTGCAGAAGTATTCCAGTTCTGATTTTTGATACTTCCTCACCCAAAATCTGAACTGACAGTTTCACTTCACAACTGGTTCAGAGTAACTTCTAAATAGCTAAATTCAGTTGAAACACAGTTGTAAAATTAATTGATAAGTCCCCCACAGGATTGACGGGAATCCCACCAGTAATGGTTACAGCTAATTCACTATATCTTGGCTGCAGTGAAAAGGCTTGAACTAAAGTTTCTGCTGCCCTTGGTGTTGCACAGCAGGTGACAAAGACAGTGCTCACCCCTAGAGCAGATTTCAGAGTCACACTCCCTCATTCCACTGGCATTTCATAAAGAACGGGTGGGCAGGAAGGAGGATCCTCTGTCACTGGGAAAGGGGAGGCTGTGTCCCAGCTCCTTTATTACCCATTCGAGGGAGAGATTCACCTGTTTGGCTCTGCTTCAAGACCCAACAACCGTCTTCAACAGTACCTGTTTCTCTACTTAATAGTAACATCTAAATATTTTTTTGCTGCATTTCAGGTTTTCACAGTTTAGTTCTACAGGAGAGAGCACCTCTGACATATCCCCATCTTACTCATCAGGTAAGCAAGCAATCTAGTTCAGGGGAGTATCTGGGACACACTTCCTGACTGGTGTGAAGTAAACACTGAGGTCACTCTTTCCATTTGTTTCCTGTGGACAAAGTAGTTAAGAATGTAACATTTACACAGAAGTTTTGTTTGAGAAGGCAGGTAATACATGACAAAGAACATTATGTCCCAGTTCACTCCTTGAGAGAGCAAACTGGAGCTATCACTACCCAACATGTTTATAATCCCGGTGTATAAATGGTAAGATTGGGCAAGCTCATAATTTCCTTTTTGGGCCCAAGCTCCTGCTATTTGCTGAACACAGCCAGCATTCAGCTGAGTTACACTTTTGAGCCACTGTCATAAATCCATGACCAAACTGGATTTCACAGCGCATGATAAACTGTGTGTCATGGCCATGCAGGATTTCACACAGCACACGCCAAATTCAGCTCTCTTTGGGATGGTCATTTCTGTCCCACAGCACAAGCTGAGCTGAAATTAAATCTCCATTTCGGCAGCACGGGGTTTGCTTTTTCAATAAACTTGTGAGAGTTAAAATGTAGAGCTCGCCTCGATTTACAAGAGCAACACACCAGACTGTCTCCGAGAAACAGTCAAGCAGTTCGGCTTCCTCCCACCAGAGGCCAGGGATGGATGGAAGCTCTGGGCTGCTCACTGCAATATTTATAGGCACCGAGCAGCCAGCATCCTGTAGAGACCTGACCCATTTAATTATCTGAAAAAAGTTGAAAGAAATGGAAAAAAATAAAAAAAAAACAAGAACAGGGTTTCTGATGACTGGAATAACATTGCAGGACAAAGGTAAATTTTACATCTATTAACAGCAGCTCTCACAGAAACTACCCACCCATGCTATGGACTGTAACTACACAGGAGGGTTTCCCAGCTATAATATTTTAATAAGAACTGGCAGAATTTATCATTCATTTTAGCATTTTGGCTTGATTTCCAGCTCACACAATTTTCCATGAGCAGGGCATTTCTCAGAACTTACTAATTGAAAACATCTACCGAATAAATTCTATGTACGTTTCAGAAACTACTTTGCAAATACTTTATTACAGGCATTAGAAACTTGAGCTGCGTGTATTAATTTTAATTGAATAATTCCACAGATGGATGAGGGAAAGGATCACATGCAAACTTGTACTTAGCTAAGCTGTAAAGAATTACTGATATAACTATTCCAGGAAGTCTGGTGCTCTCTTTTTTTTTTTTTTTTGTTGCTGCTTTTGGGTTGGTTTGAGGATTATTTATTTTTTAATCTTAACTGTTAAAAGCTCTAGTTGGAATTAAATTTCTGCTAATATTGTTCTGTCTTGGAATGAGCTGAGCATGTCAGTACTCCTACACTGATAGTAACAGCACTGCAGTTGGGTTCGTTTTCCCATTTTAACTCCATCAGTATAGTTACAGCAGGAAAAAGTTTCCCAAGAGTGGGTAGGGCGTTACATCTTGTCATCTGTCATATTCTGTGAGAAGGATAGAAGGCCATCTTCCACCTCCACACAGTAGCTGGATTTTCAAAAAGACAACACACATTCTAACACTCCTCTCCTTTCCTGAAGGAGCCAACCCCAGTGTTGTCAGTCCCTGGGACCATTCGCCTGCTAATAAACAAGTGCCAAGGATGACACAGGATCTCAGATGGAAGCACTTTGAGCTGGGAGTGAACTGATCATTTATTTTGGTCTAGAGCTTTAATCTGGATTTGAACTGCCAAACCAGAAACAAATTGCTCTCCCTCATTCACAGCCACCTAAACCACCTGGGTCTGGTCATAGGCATGACAATGGGATCTGTCCATCTGGCCTGATCCCAAAAACCAAGTCTTTGAGGCAGGGTACTATTGCACAAACAACCATTCATTTGCAGCACAGCTCTGCAGCCTAAGGTCAGGCGAAAAATTCAACGCTGGGTAGGTCAACAGCTACTGATATCTATATTGCCTCTCAGAAATGGCCTTCAGACTGCTTGGAGCACCTGAAAAGCCCTCCCAGGGGAATGAAAGCTTTGAGGAGGACCACAGACAGACCCACAGCATATGGGATCCCAAAGTTCAAAAACGTACAGGCAACTAATATATCTGTGTGTTGTAGAGCCCAGAAATAGCCTGAAAGTCACCTACAAGAAAGCCATCTGGGCAGAAGGAAGAAGACCCCAGACTGTCAGCAGGACCATACTCATGATCTTTGTTTATCTAGTGGTGATACTGAAGTAACATCTTTGACTATAAATTCCACTGCAGAGGTCTGAAACAACTCAGGAATAGGTTTCACTTGAAGTGAAGCAAAGCCAGAGGTTTGTTTCCTGTGTGTGAATCCCATCTCTCGTGGCGTAAATCCCCAACCTCCGCACACCATCACAACTCTTTTACGCAGAGGTGTACGAAGGAGAGAAACAGCCTGGGGAGCCGATGCCACCCCACGCCATACTTTGAAGAGATTTCACACAGCTAGGGAGAGCGCCATCGCCGGGGTTAGGACACACAGTGCAGGGCAACAGCTGTTTGCAACCACAGAGCGCCACCAAAGAACCTGGCGCTGCTCTGCTTGGTGGTTCCCCCACCTCACCAGCATCGCCCCAGAGCAAGGGCTCTAGAAAACAACTGGCCACTTCTGGTGTCCATGATGGCACACGGTCCTGGAACTGCTGGTCTGGAGGAGCGTGGGTGAGCTGCTCCTGCTCCACCAGCTTCTTCTGCAAGGTTGGGAAAGCAGCAGGTGGCACAACATGGCATCCCCACTTCCTGCACGGTTGCTCAAGCCCCTCAAACCTGGAGCTACTTCTTGGAGCAGAAAGGTGTCCCAGATGCCTCCACAGCACGCCACAAGCTTTCATTATCCATGCAAGAGGGCAAGGGATGGGATAGTACACACCACGCTCAGTTCTGGTAGCCTGGGATCACACATTCCTCCCATGTTTTCTCCTTGACACTAGCCAAACTAAATATAATGTAAATAAAAATAAATAACTGCACATCCCCAGTTGGGCTGCAGCATTAAAAAACAAAACTAACCAACCAAACCCCCCCAAAAAACAACAACAACCAAAGAAAAACAAGTGAAAAAAGAATTACTCATGATGCACTTCCTGGGTCTCTGCCACATATTCTATTTTGCCAGCAGGTTCAAGCAATACGGAATCAACAAAATTATAAATGAAGGCAGCTTTATAAACAGCCAGAATTTTGTATCTTTGTGTTTACTGAGCTGTAGTTCGGCAAACAAAACAAAAATCTGTAAAGGTAAGGTTTAATGTGCACGTTTTACCAAGAAACAGCTACGCCACATATTTAACACAGTAATAGAGCAATTACAGTGGGGATCTCTAGTAAGGAGTCTGACCTTCTTGCTTTACACTCAAACACTAAATGCTTTGAAAATTCTGACAAGGTAATTATTTTATAGCTCAAACAGAACACCACCAACAAACAGTCGGTTTGAGACTCTGGTAGAGAAAAAGCTCAGCAGAAACTGGGCTAAGGATGTACTTGAGCCTGTGGTTGACAGTCTTCTTCTTCTTGACAGTTTACAGCTTTCATGTGCCTAAATGATTACATTTAAGTAAGGGGGAATTTATTTGGGTTTTTTGTTCTGAGTTAGCCAGCTACAGTGTTTGCTCCAGGGGCTGTTTCTGCAACCAAGGCAAAACACAAAATAAAATTAAAATAATGCCTAACCAAAAACAGCAACATTTTTCAGCAACACTGTATTTTCATATATAAGGCAAACTCACTTCTAGCACAGCAAAACTCTTAAGTTCACTAAAATTTCTCTGAGTGTAAATAGGAGCAAACAGGCCTTTCCAGCCTGTGCCCAATGACATTCCTGGCCCCAGCCTGTGAGGAGCTGACAAGGCTCCCTCCAGATGCTGATAACTGCTCTCACTGCACCTCCTCAATTACTTTCTTCTAGGGTTTTTCTGGAAAAGGGAGCTCTCCATCACCACCCAGCAGCGTGCCAGTCCACAGAAGGATCAAACTTTTCCTGCTACTTAATTGCTTCTTCCCCCTAATTTAAATACATCAGCTCAGACCATCCCTGGGATGGAAACTGAAGCATTTGCTGCTATGGTGAGATGGCCTCTCGAAATCCCAGCGCTGTGCAATTAGCATTTGCATGCAATTTACTTTTTTTTTTTTTTTCTTAGTAATACAAAATTGCAACAGTGAAATCTAGGAAATTAAAGCTCTTGGGCTCCTCGGAAAATTTACACTGTACCTTTCGTGTCTAAGAGGATTTTCTGTTTCTACAATAAAGGAATGCTTTAGCAAGCAAACACCCTTTCTTCTACGCCAGCATAAAGCACAAAGCTAATAAATTATTAAACACATATTAATGCATGGAAACGCTGCAGTCTGAGGCTGGATCTTAAGTCCTTGGATTCCAGCTGTCCTCATGGGGGGGAGGCTTGGGCTCTCTGCCTCCTCTTTGGGTGGGATGCTCCAGTGCTTCTGCATCTGTTCCCACCAGGGGATGTTCCTGCACCCTCGGAGCTGCCTTCGCCTGGCCACAACCAACACCTGGGACAGCAGCACACGTTTGTCTGTGAACTGTGGACAACCATCTACGAGCACAAAAGGGCTGCTTAATACCCATGCATGCAGGGTCAGCTGAGAGCCTGGCTGAGAACTCACCTTTCTTTGCTATTCTTTACTCCAAGCATAGGTGTTTAAGGAAAAAGGAACTAGAAACATACATATGTTTATAAATACACACCCATCTATAAACACACATGCACAGAATCCCATCAGTCCGTCCCAGTGGCTCCTGGGCATGCAGAAGCATAGCCTGGCACCTCAGATACCCAACCCAGGCAAACACCTCTTCTCCAGACTTAGAGGCTGATCTGCACAGGACGGGAGATTTTTGAGGCTTTCCTGCATGGATCCCAGGATGAAATTTTCAGGATCCCTGCAAAGAGCTCCTAAGGCTGCAAACTCATTATTCTGCCTCGTGGTCTGCCTTCTACACCACATCAACTCCCACCTCCCAGCCTAGATGCAGAGAAGTGGGCTGCTGCAGCAGCAAGAAATACAGCTCCTTTGCCTGGTAAGTTTTGCCTTCAGTAAGTCTGTATTTATGCAATGTAAAAAAACAAAGAAGAAAATAAACCCCAAACCCACCACAATGCCTGAAACCTTCCAACGTTTCATCAAGAAATTACTGGTTGGCTCCACAAAGCTTCATCCTCAACCAGCAGCCTCCCAAGCCAAAACTGGAAGCTGAGAAGTCACTGCTGTGAGAGGTACATTGGGTTTTGCAAGATTTAGAGGGAGAAGGGATCAGGAAAGAGAAGGACAAAAAAAACGGACCAGTTTTGGGGAACGTAAAATTCCCCTGTGTTTTGAAATCTGCATTTGGTTCTTAATTTCAAATCTGAAGCCACTGAATGCTAATTGTTTAACACTGTTCACCTCAACACTACCAGAGGCAGAACATTCAGCTGTTCAGCTCTGGTGGCATTTTGTGCATTGTCTCAGTGTTGTTGATGAAATGGAAAGAAATGACTAAACTGATCTCCAAATAGGAGCATTTCCAAATGCTTCTTCCAACTCTCCTTGTTAGAAATGAATTAAGAATTGCAAGGCAAGGTCAGAAAGCAGCTTTTATCAACCCGCATTAAGAAATGTATTCTGGTGGCAACGATGCCAGGAAGCAAACAGAAAGGGGAAAGGAAAACCCAAACAAAACTAAAAAAGTTGTTCCTTTTGCAGTTCTCACAATGCTAAGGGGGCATCCTCATGACTCTTGAAAGCTCAAAAAATGATAAGGCTAACCATTTTAAGAAAAAAATATGCTTTATTGCAGTATCTGTTTCACCAGGAATACAGAGAACCAATTTTGGCAGGTACAAAAGGATTGAAATCCAAGAGCACAAAGTTACAAAGCATTCTGAATTCAGGATAAAGAAAAATTAACTAGTGTTTTTGACATTCTGACATACATGAGAATCCCCGATCTAAACATAAGCACCTGTTTACGTAAGCACCAAGCCCTACCTAATCAATTCATTGAGCACAGCGTTTAAAGTACACATTTAGCCCACCTGAAATTTTGTAGCCTTTTCAGAATGAGGGTAGGAAGCACGGCCAAAAAAAAAAAAACCCGATTAAAAAGCACATCACACAGTTCATAACATTAATCTTCAATGCAACGTTTTCTCGTTTATTTCTGCAGAAATCTGCTGTTAAGTAAATGTAATATGCTCTTGCTCAGAGATTGCCTGTTACTGGAGGGAAAAGCATGTGCACTAAAAACATGTAATTTAAAAATCAGCTCCCAAAAAGTCACGTTAAAATAGGCCTGTGACATATAGCAGGCATAAAAGAAATCCTTCTCATACACACCTTAAATTCACACACAGGAAAAAAAAGCTGAATCTGCCCTTGTCCTCCCTACTGGGAAAATCCCTGTACTGAAATAAAGGTGATTCTTTTCAGACAGTGGTTTTTCTCCAATACGGGTAAAGGTAACTGGATTTGTTTTATGTAAAAAATTCATTACATCCTCCTAACAGCATGTGTCAGTGAAGCATCATAAGATCGCTTCTCCTTGTGGTCTAACTTGGGGTTTTTTTCCTCCTGGTCTTTTTTTGACTATGTCATTAGGCAGCACATCTCCACGCAGTGCTTTCCCCCCCCGAGAGTTTCCCACCGACAGCTCTGCCCCTCTGCACACACGCACACGGCCACGCTCAACTTTCTGCACCACCGCTATCGCCATGAAAGCTGAGTCTGCAGACTGCGAGCAGAGATGCCAGACGAGCCTGATGACAGCAAAACAGAGAGGAGACTCTTCAGCAGTGCTGAAGAGCCGCTGGAGTGCGTGGCATGAGCTTTTATTCCAAGCCACCCAAGCCCAGTTACGGGTTTCCCCGCAGAACAGAGATTGCTGTCAGCCTCTCGTGGATTATCCTCTGACAAAATGTCCAACACCACCGACTTTTCCTCTTCCCTAAGATTACTGCCTCACAGATAGCAGGGTGCTATTTCCTCTTACATTTGTGGAGGAAGGGGTGGGAGGCTTCCTAACTTTTCAGGGGCCGGGATGATATCACCCAGAAACCTTTTGGGACAGCGCATGCACCTGCTGCCCCACCCTACAAGTGCACTTACAGCAAGCTCTGCCAGGCTTCTTTCCTAAAGACACCCATCTCCGTGAGAAGCAGCAACCTCCATGGCATGTCCTAGAAAGCAGGTCCTTCCCTCTCACACACCCGAGGGATTTCCCTCCAGCTCTCTGCTCAGATGAGCTACAAGACTGATTTCCATGACGAAGCTGCACATCTCCTAATATGCTCGAGGCATCCTGGGGAGAGGCATGTGGGGGGCAAAGGATTCTGACAGCCCAGAAGCTGTTTCTCCATCCTACAAAATCCCCTCTCTCCCTATGTCTTCCCCACATGGGTGACAGGGTCGCCTGAAAGCATCTAGCAAAAGCCATAAGAAATGGAGCTATGAAGAAAAGTGCCTTTCCCTCCTCGTAAGGCCTTATCAGTCAGATTATCCCCAGGACAGGAGGGAGGGGGCATGAACAGGAGAGGAATAAAAGAGGAAAACTGTTGACTGGAGAGCTGTATCTAAATTTCATGTCACAAAACCTCCTCCCCACAATGAATCCTTTCCCAAAGGCATCAGCAGCCCAGCGCTCTGTCACTATCAGGACAAGGCTGTGAGCCCAAAACAAAAGCATCTTATCAGCAGCAGGAGTTGGCTGTGGTCACAGCAACAATGATCTTGTCCTCATTTCTCTAACAAGCTCCCACTGGAGTTGAAACGAGGCAAACCCGAGGGAGGGAGTCTCACTTGATATGCTTTTCTAATTTTTATTTTTAAGTTGAGCTTTTAAGCCATTTCACTCGTCCAAGTTCAGGTGCTAGTCTCATTCACTTCCTTGGAAGTAGGATTAGGCTCTCATTGCATAACTGCCAGGGAAATGAAAAAACAAAACAAAACAAAAAAACCCAAACCAAACAAGCATTCTCCTCCCTGTTCCTCCAAGCCAGGTCTGCCAGGAATTGTATTAACCAAGGCACTCTATCAGCCTCTCACTGTCTTCACCCCAGGTCTGACTGCACCCTAACATATTCAGAGACATAATTTTTATTTGAATGGGAGAGATTTCTAGCAGAGCTGGGCTCTCTAAGAGCGAGGAGGGGACTCCCTGCCACTCCGGCTATGTTTGATTTCCTGGGACCTCCGGAGTGAAAGCAACCTCTAATAGCACCTGAAGTTTCCCAACTTTACATTCATTAGCGAAAAGCACTGATTGCTCATCAAGCTTAATATCAAGCAGCTTCTTCATGCTAAGGTCATCCTATTTCTCTAGCAGAATAACAGGAATATTAAAAAGCCACCAGCCTCACAAACTTGAGTGCCAACCCCCTCCACCCCCCCTCCTCCCCGCAACACAAAACCTTCCATTATAACTCCGCGCAAGCTTCTCCATGGAGATAAGGCTTTAATTTTATCTTTTTTCCCCGCGGGTTTTCCAGCCGCGCTCGGGAAGCCCCTTGGGCGGCAGCCCCAGCCCCGCAGGATGGGGAGCTCCTCCATGGCAGGAATGTTTACGTAGTAAGTCAAAAAAAGCCACCGAGTTACCACCGTGCGGGAGGGGAAACTCCTCTTGCTTTCCAGCCCAAGACAACCACCCTCGGGAAACCGGGATTAACGCGGGGGAATCGAGGCGGGGACAAACCGGGGAGCATCCCGCAGGTGAGCGGCGGGGCAGGACCGCGCCGGGGAAGGGGAGAGATGCCCAGCGGGAAGGACACCCAGCGCCAAGGGCAGGGCAGGGCAGGGCAGGGCGCCCAGCCCAGGTAAGCGCGGGGGGCTTACCTTGCGCACCCCGCCGAAGCCGTGCTCCGCAGCCACCCGCTCGGCCTCCGCCCGGCCGCCGCCGCCGCGCAGCTCCACCAAGAAATGGTTGGTGTACACGGCTCCGCGGGCCGGGGGGGAGCCGAGGGACAGCAGGAGGGCGAGGATGAGGAGGGCAGCCCTCAGCGGCAGCCGCGGCATGGCCCCGGCGCTGCGCGCCCGCCGAGCGCAGCCCGCCGGGGCGGGCGGGCCAGCGGGGAA
>VWZG01009477.1:1175255-1194665 GCA_013396735.1 Grallaria varia
AGAGGAGAAGAGGCTGATTCTTCATTTGAAACAGTGTCAAAGCCAAGACAAAGGAATTCAGATGGCAAAAGAAACAATCTTTAAGACAGGTTTGCCTTCCTACACATATCTTGTCTGCTCTGTATGATGACACTTAGCAGAGCCATGGACCACTATTTTAAGAAATCAAAGAGAAAAAGCATCTCACTCCCCAACTGTGAGTTGCTGTTTTGCCTGAAGATTTGTTTTGGCAGGTGCTTTTAGTCACATCCTGTTCAGGTTACTCTCAGGAGCCATCCTTTTGAAACGTGGTGACACCTTGTTTGAAGATATTAAGCAGCAGGAGCACCAACATCATGAAGGACATCATGAGACAAAAGTACTCTCGGAGGGAAATATATCTATTCTGTCTTCTTAGGGAAGTGCATAATATAGGACAGTCCAAATAATTTAAACTATTAAAGGATCACAGTAATGGGATGTAGATATTGAATAACTGTGTGTATGACCAGAAAATACAAACATGAAAGGAAATATAAAAGGAAAAAAACCCAAACAACACCACAGAAAAATGAACTCTGGTAAAGGAAAAGAAAAGCCTACAGTATTCTATTTGCTATGCAACCATCATGGATCTTATCAAATCACACCATTGTATCTTTGTATAGACTCCTCTGTGTGATTACTGCTGAAATGTGGGACAAAGCACATCCCTATATTCAACTGATATAGGCTGCACAGCACTGAATAAAGGATTTTTATTTTTTTAATATGGAACAGATGGTCACCTTATTCAAGCAGCTGTTGGGGGGGAAAAATGATTCATGATCAAGCATCAAAGGCTAAAAATGCACTCTTTGAGATGCACTCCCTCCTGCTAAGTGGTGGTATCAGCACTCAGCCACTAACTGATAGAAGACAGGAGAGAAGTGAGGCGAGAGGGCTCCTCCTGACCAGCTCTGCCCACTGCTCTCAGTGGGAGATGAGCCATACCTGTAAATCCAAGCTGGTACTGAACAAAATCCCTTCACTGTGCCTCAAGGAGTTTTTTTGGATTTATTTTTTTTTTTTATGTCTAATGCTAATGAGTGGAATTGCCAAAGAGTAACGAAATAAAAAGGTTAAAGCCTACAAAACTAAAACTTACGTATTTTGGATTACATTTTATCACTAGGTGGCATTGCTCTAAATCTTTCAGTGCCTCTTTTCTGAGCTCTTTGCTGTGTGGATAGTGCTCTGGCAGCTGGTGAAACACACAGGTTTCACTGAGGTCCCACCAGCCCCGCTGCTCAAAACGCGCACATCGTGTCAGCAAATCTATTCAAGACGAGATTTTGTTCTCCTTTGGCCTCGACTCTTCTGTTTATTACTACAGAAATAAACTCAGCCCAGAATCATATGCTCAGTTACTCCGACTGAAAGCCTCAGCCTACTCAGAAGACTCTATAAAACAACTCCAGCCCCCTCTAGGGTTCCCCCTTTTCCACAAGTCACTCCCACAAATGTTTCCACAGGGGACAGTGCAGCTGGTTGTGGCTCATGTTCGTGTGTCACACGGTGGCTGTAAAGCCAGGGCTTTTTGCCAATTCACGGCCCCACTGGGCTGACTCGCTGGCCTGTGGAATTGGAAAAACACACTTAAAAGATATTTTCTATATTTATTTTTTTTCACTTGAGCTGCCTGTGAAAGCCTCTAATGAAAAGTCTAACGGTGTGAGAAGAGTAAAAAAGCATGAACAGTTGTATCACCTCTAAACCTGAACAGAGTTTTCAAGAGCATAGAAATTATACAAGTCCTCAAACCTCCACTTCTAAGGGACCTTAGCAAAATGCATCCCAAATTCAATTTGAAAGCTACCATCATCTCATTCTGACTCTGGTAACTAAATCTTGAGCACTGTGTTTGAGGCTTATGACCCAAAGTACAGTGGCACCATATCCCAAAGAGGGTTTAAATCTTCAAGGAGGTGAAGTTTGACCAAGTCCAGAAATGAAATCCTGAAATCCCCTCGCCTGTAATCACCTAAAACACAGGGAAAGAGACTGTTTATGCACTTTGCATTCAGGAGTCACTGGATAGGAAATACAGTGAAGTCTTGGAAAGCAGGACTAGAGTCTGGAACTCCTTGCTCCCAGCTGAGGACCTCAAGCACCCGATAAATCACAACCTCTGCATGCTCGTATTTTCAAGAGATGACTAGTGAGAACATTCAGCCCTTCGAACAAAAAATCCCTCCATATTTGCTGTCTTAACAGCTGCATCCTCAGCCCCATTGCTAGACTTTTTGTGCCTTTCTAAGACAAGTAAAATGTACTTTGAGGCCCGAATGGTCCTGTCTGCTTTACTGCTTTGACAAACTGGTTTAGATTCACCTCTGTTTCAACAAAAGAACTTCATTAAATCAACAGCAATGACCCTTCACCTTTCCCTGAGCTCAGATCAACACCGAGAGGTCAGAACAGCGCTGTGACCAAGAGATTTTATCAACAGATTTTATCCTAGGAAGGAGATGATTTGTAGCACTCAACATCACTGAGTTTCAGGAGAAATACATTCCAGCTCCTTTTAAACCGTTTCAGGGTGAAGACAAAGTGTTGTTCAGTAAAGAAAAACAAGTCAGTCAAACGAAAAACCAGGTATTTTCACTTCCAATACTCCACAGAGTTAATTTCCAAGAGCAAGAACTGACATTAAACAGCCTTTATTTCCTTTACGCTCCTACTTATACGCCCTCTCAATCCAATATACATGCACACAACCACCTTCCAGCTCTGAGGAGCAAGGCAGGGCCCCCCAGAAGTGGGTCAAGAAAGCTTTCCCCACTCTCTGAGCTCATACAGCCTAAGATTTATTCACCAGCTTCTCCAACAATTGCCTCAAGACTTTGTAACTGAGCGTGCAGAACCCTTCAATCAGATTGATAACACTTACTCACCCTTGCAAAGCACTTGAGCTCAAGGGATGAAAGCAGCTTAGCACTAATGGTAGCTATTGTCTTTAATCTACAAAGGCCTTGAATGCATGCTGGGGAAAAAAAGGAAATAAAAGTTGCAATGGTTTAACTGAATCAGCTTAGAAACAGTTTAGATAAAAATCAGTGAACCTCCCTTACGCTGGCTCTCATGGAAACATCTGTAAATCAGCTTCTGAACCCCTCCGAGGGGGTGGGAAGAGCTTTGTGCTCTGCTCTCAGCCCAAGGGATGTGGTGGCACAACACTGCGGATGGCCTGACACAACAGCCCTCTTTCTCTTCCTTTTTTCCTGAGGTAAATTCCTTGATGGGTACAGCTGGAAGACGGCCTCAGCTTCATGAAGGGTACAGATATGACTTTCTGTGTCTTTTTCTTCTCTTCCATTCAATCCAGGATGTGCCAGCCACCGATTGGCATCTCGTTCCCCCTCCTGCCACCTTGCAAGGACCATTTCTTCCTGAAGCAGCCCAGTATCACCGTGGGGAACGGGTGACTATTACAGCTTGACATCGCCATGTAGGGCGTACCCATTATACCACTGATGGGGGAATTAAGCAGTCTGTTAATTACCTTAAAACTGAACATTGATTGCTATTAATATATTAGTCATCTCAGGAGAAGTACCCATGTATCTGTGATAGATGACGATGCTGACAATAGGATTCAAAGAGGAAAACCTGTGTGGTTTTGGGGACATTTATATAAATTAGGGATATGTAATTTAACTAGGCAGCCAGTATTGAAACACTTGCATGAAAGATTATGAGGAAATATAAAGCCCCACATTTGCTGCCTCCAGAAGCAACTGGCTGGAGCCTGCAGGGATTCCAACTTTTTGGCAGAGAAATAAGCTTTTCCTTCTCAAGAGCAGAGCATTCTCATTTGTGCCCTGGCCTCTCCAGCTGCCTGTTTCAGGTCTGGCATTTCTCTGCTCAGGAAGTGATTCCATTTGTTTCTGTAGCATCCCTCATGAGAGTCTCAACAGGGCTGAGCACTGAAAGGAAAGGTCACCAGGAAATCAAAGCAGGAGAGGGCTGGGAGCTGGCAATCACAGCAGCAGGAGAAGGATGACTGTGGCTACAGACACACAGGCTTATTGCAGCTTTCTTGACCTCTGAGGATTGGGCTTAGATGTCAAATCCGAATTTCTTTTATTGAGTGTACAAAGCAAAGTCGAGCAAATACTGGGAGGGAGAATGACTTCTGGAAAGAAGGCATAAATATAACATCATAAGAACGGCTCACACATCTAAAGGAATAGTATATTAAATTGTATCTTAAATTCAGAGTTTGTTGCAAGGTCAAAGAGCATCTGAAATTGAAGTATTTATTAGCTATCTTTCTACTTATAGTCATTGGTAATTAGTAGTTACCTCACATGTCTGACAAAAGCAAGGTTTCTCTGTAGTCACGAATTTGATGAGTTGCACTGGGAATATTTGGAATAGAGTAAAAAATTCTGCTCACTTAGTTTCAATAAAGATTGTGATTGCTACAGAGATTAAAAAAAATACCCAAGCCCAACAATGCAGCAAGTTATGGGAACCAAGAGTCAGCCCAAACATTACAAAATCCAGCTGGGTTTTTTCAACCAACCACAACAACAGCAGAGAAAGGACAGGGCTGCTCTGAAAAATACAATTACAAAATCACACATCCAGGAGAAAGCACTGACAAAAAAGGGACATTTAAGACCAGGTGCATTACTGCTATAAGAACAGATTAATAATCCACATTCAGACATGAGTACACTGAAAATTAAAAGATTAAGCACTTAAAGAAAAGCATTAAAGGAGTGAGATCTTACAGGTGGGAAATAGGTTTTAAGATATAGGTTGCTAAGATCATGGGAAAGGCTGTGATGTGGTGCATTCAGCAAGAAGGGGTTGGAATTGCTAACCTGGTAGAACCCTCCCAGTTCTTTGTATCATTGCTTCTTTTAAAATAAAGGAAAATAAAAGAGCAGGGCTCATAGAAGACTTCTCCCCCCCACCCCACCCCCAGCAACATCCACATGAAACAATTTGCACAGAAGTTTCCTTTACCCTTGTGGGTTTGCAAAAAAATCTGGTAAGCTTTGGTTTTCCCCTTTTACAATCGAAACATCTGCTGTGTGAAGAAAGGCAAAGAGAATAAGATGAAGCATTTTGTCAAAGGGTGACAGATCTCTGCAAAGTCTTATCAGCAGGGCACGGTGGCTAATGGATAAATTACAAGGCCACGATAAAGAATAACCAAGTTGTGTGAGTTGAGCAAATACCAGACAAGGCAGCTGATCTTTCCCAGACTGCAGAAACTCCCCAAAGGCAGGGACAGTTCCCAACACAACGTACAACCCCTTCATTCCTAAGGTATGTTCTATAGTACAAATACCCCCACCAGGATAGCACCTTTTGCACTGAACTTTAGCAGTGCTGACGGCATGAGGGCAAAATAAGCCCAAAATATGTGGTGAGTATGTCTTGACCTGACCTTCTCTACTAAACAGTACAGGAGATATAAGTGCTCCTAGGTGAGATCTCAATCTACATGTGACAGTCGGGTCCTGGTTGTACCTTGAGGGCCCCACTGGGAAGGGATGGAGGTCTCAGAGCCTTCCTGAAGAGGAAACTGAGCTGCAGCTCCTCTTCTGAACTGCCCTGCGCAACACTGTCTGCATCGGTGACCATGGGAGGATTCACGTGCTGGTCCCCTCCTTTCTCAGAACCAAGGGGTGTCTGGAGGATACAATGGTTTGAAAATCTCAAGGAGCTTCAGCCCTGTTCATGTTTGGATGTGGCCAGGGTGTCACACCTTACCTTTCATGCTGCCCAGGAAAATGTAGAGATAGCAGGGACATAGAAAAAGTAGCAAAGTAACCCTGAAGGAAGAGAGTGTGGGACTGAGGGAAAGGAAAAGCAAGGATGGAGGGCAATAATACTCTGCAAACAAATCCAACAGTTGCTGATTTATCCCACAGTTCATTCCCTGGAGCCACAGTAAGGCTCAGTCACCATGCAAATTCCTGAGAGGGGACTTGAATTACATTCGACCTTTATTGCAAATACAAAAATGTTGAGGTGTGAGGTATAAAGCCTCAAATTTACTACTTGTAAGCCTGTATGATTTCTACAACCCCTATTTACTCCTGGCTTCCAAAAGTTACCATAAAAGACAAAGAAACCACAGCTTTTTTCTTTTTTGATGAAATGACAGAAAAGTATCCGTCCTCCCAGCTGCAGAGCTGTGAAAAGATGATGGCTGCTAGATATATTCTTTGAAACCAGTGTGAGTATGTACAATCCAAGGGCACTTTCTCAAAGATGGTAGTTGAAAGCAGCTTTTTTTTTTTCTTTTGAAAACACACAAAAATCGTCAAGAGACCAGAGCTGCTTTTCTAAAAGAAGCTCTTCCTATTTTACAAAAAGTTAAGAGTCCCTTCAGACCAAGTCCTGGGGTCTCTGCAACCATCCATTTGGAAATACTGTGTCCCCCTTCTAGCAGTCATCCCTCTCTTGTGCTGTTCCATGACTAGGAAAACCAAACCCCCAAACTCAGATGTCTCTTCCTAGGATACCTTTCATCCAGTGCTTGGTATTTTCACAACGGACCAAACACAGTGACAAACTAAATTCAAGCACACACCTTATAAAAACACAGTAAAATTCCTAAAAGTTGTAAAAATTACACAGTTTCTCTCTTTTTCAGTCTATCAAACATGAAAAAAAGCTACAATTTTGAGCACTTTCTAGATTCAGGGTCCCTAATGCACTGAGGTTCACAAGCAGCTTGTCTTTCCAGAGGATCAAAGATAACGTTAAAAGAAGAAAGTTCTCTACATTCAGAAATAGCTTTATGAGAAGAATTTTAATTTAGAAACCAGAGCACATAGTTCTGCAGAGATAGAGATGTGGTGGGCAGGTAAAGTCTCTTACTTTGAAACATGCTATTTTCTCATTTCTAAGTGATTTTTTCAATCTTAATTTGTTTATTTGCCTTTCTCTCTCTGGAACTTCAGAACAAAGACCAGGTTTTTAAAAACACTGTGTCCCCCAACATTAATCAGCAAGAAAAGCGCCCATGGGGATGGGACAGGATGTTGACCCCAAGAGTTTCAATCTGGGTTTTAGGTCCCAAAACAGACTAAATTTACCACTGATTTTGAAACATATCTCAGAAGAAGTCCTGTGAGTAAAGAAAGATGCTGGATCCAGAGCTCAAGGCATAGCTCAAGACATTCCTTGGTGAGAGCAGGACCAGTGGTGGCTCCACCACAGGGCGAGCAATGACCACATTGGTCATCTCAAGGCACCTTTTATGTGAGAATGGCTAATGACACCTGGAATACCGGAAAAGAAAGCACAAAGCATTGTGCAAAGGTAAAAAAAGGTGAACTATTTCAGTAGCCTTTAATGTTTGAGGCCAAAGGAGGAGGTATTTGACATTTTCCTCTTTGGAGATTAGCACTTGCAGGTATTGATTTAAACTGGGATTTATACCATGACTGCCATTTTTATGAAGGGCACAAAAGGAGAGATTAGCAAGAGATCGCCAGGCACACCCTCCCTCTAGTCAGCTGCAAACTGTTTTCATCTTAAACCTGCAGGCCTGTCAGTAAAAATATAATGCACGTAATGAAGTGATGTAGCAGGAAAAGGGAATTCAGCCCAAAAGAGTAAAAATAGCCACTAAGAAAGAATACCATAGAAGAGCTTTTTATCTTTTATTTTTATTCTGGAATCTATTCACAATCCATGCTACCTTTTCTTAAATCTTCTTATCTGGTTTGGATTAGAATTAAAGCTCCTTCTCAAGCACTGAGCTCCCCCCACACCCCTTCCAGGATCTGGGTTCCACCTGAGTGTGTCGGAAAGCTGCCAGGTCAACTTCTCCTACCAGAGTCCCTTTGTTGGATGTAGCCTCAAGTGACGTGCATCCCTTTTTTTAACCCAGGAGTCTTGCTTCAGAAAAAATAGATTTAAAACCACAACGAATAAGGGAAAAAACCCACCCAGAGCCATGTGAACAAAGCTTGAAGACTGAATGTATCATTAAGAAGGGTTTTCTTTTGCACAAATACAAGTAATAACCTTGCTCTTTTCAGTTTTCGGTAGGAGTTCAGCACCTACCTTATTCTCAGTGCAATTTGCCCACGTGCATTTCAACATGCCTTGTCCATCTAATCCATTCTCTAAATCCCATTTTTGCCTTCCTGGCAGCTGTGAAAACATATGCTACAGCTAGGTGTACTTTAGTTATGAAGGATAAAAAATTGCAGGGAAAATATATTACATTTTCTGCTTCTCTTCTAGTTACTCAACCTCTATTTTAAAAGCAGGGAAATGGGTGCCTCTTTCACTTCTAAAGTCTACTTGGAAATTGGTTTCCTGCAAGGTGATATTTAAATAATTTTTTTTCTAAAAGTTACAAAGAGTTTTTTGCCTCTGAATGAAAGGGATTAATATTTACAAGAATTATATTTTTCTTGATAAGGTTTATTCTGTGTGGCCCTTTAACAATGGTGCTCGGATAGGATAGATTCGTTTCTCTTAAGGTTAGGTTCCAACAACAAGTAGAGCAGGTTTTGTCCACTTTCTGCCTGGATGAGCTTTGGTAAAGCACAATGCTGGTCTCTATGAGGTACAATTTGATTTCCTGAATGCTAAAAAACTTTGATGTCTGTTCTGCTGTGCCTACAGCTAATGAAAATTTCACAGCTGCCTGGTTAAGGAACAAATATTTCGAAGCAGCTCCCTGTCACTCAGGCTGTCCTTTGAGCTCACGTTGTTCATTCAAAGATGATTGAAAGTGCATCTGTTTTCAGAGAGCAACAGAGCCGGGGAAGGGGGAGAGCTGTCCATGGTGTGTAGGGATCATCATGGATTTAGAGGTGTCTCAGCTGGGCCTGCCGTGTTTTTACAGTGTCTGAACGGACCTAAAAGCCATTTCTGAGTGTATGTGAGCAGCCAGCTTTGGAACCAGATTTCCTCTCATCATGTGGCGAAGTGTTATGGAAACCTATCTGTGCTGGGCTGCTTCTGCCACAGGGATTGAAGAGCAAGAGAAAAGAGGAAGGGCTTGGATGGAGACCCTGGAGCCTCAGTGGGCTGTTTCGGATGGAATCAGAGAGTTGAGGTACAACCACAGCTATCTCCCACCCCAAACAGCAATTTTCTCTCTGGGAACAGCAGCAGCCA
Organism: Grallaria varia; assembly: GCA_013396735.1. Lineage (NCBI taxonomy): Eukaryota > Metazoa > Chordata > Aves > Passeriformes > Formicariidae > Grallaria > Grallaria varia. Next base: position 1,184,385 of record VWZG01009477.1, read on the forward strand.
GCTTGAATTCTGTTGGGGTTTGACCCCAGCCAGCAACCAAGTACCACTGGCTGCTCACTCCCTCCCTCCCACATGGGTGGGGTGGGGTTGAGAACCTCAAGGGTAAAAGCTAGAAAATTCAGGGGTTGAGATAAAGGCAGTTCAGCGGGGAAAGCAGAAGCTGTTTGTGCAAGCAAAGCAAGCCAAGGAATTAATGCACTGCTTCCCAGGCTCAGGCAGCTGTTCGGGCATCTCCAGAAGAGCAGTAATTGTCACTTGGGAAGACAAGAACCATCACTCCAAACCTCCCTTCCTCCAGCTTTATATACTGAGCATGACGTGGAATATCCCTTTGGTCAGTCGGATTCAGCTGTCCTGCCTCTCTCTCCTCCCAGATTCCCACGTACCATCAATCCCTCACCAGCACTACAGTACAAGGAGCAGAGAAGACCTTGGCTCTGTATAAGCATCTCTGTTATCAACCCAGTGTTCAGCACAAACCCAAAACAAAGCCTCCTCCCAGCCACTGTGAAGAAAATTAACTCTACCTCAGCCAAAACCAGCACTAAATCCCAGGGGCCTGGCCTAAAAGTAAGAAGGAGGAACATTTTGCTGTTTATTTTTTTGTTTCAGGGGTGTTTGTTTTTTGGTTTTTTTTAGCTGCAGCCTCCAGTTCTAGAAAACCACTTTCTTCATGTGCACCTGTCCAGTGGGAAGCTCTCAAAGGAGCAATGTCAAAATGCAGGGCACCTCCACAGCCCAATGGGGCCAATTTATGACGGCTGAGGATCTGACCCAGCCTCTCCTTTCTCTGCTACCTTATCTGTATTTAAAATGTTCCCTTATCAGAGGTTTATCTTATGAAATAGTAATGCTATCCTGGTTCAGTGCCAAGGCTGGGCTTAAGGGATGGCAATATATTAATGCTCCAGGGAATCAGCTCAGTCACCGAACTGTCAGTCACAGCTCTCTGAAACTATCCTGGTGATAATAAATGTTGTCATATATGCCTATGGCTGATGTACCAAAAATAGCATCCAGCAAACGTGAGCCTGATTTCTCTGTGTACACTATGCATCTAATTAAATTGCAGTGATCCAATCACCCAGTCAGAAAATAATTTAACTTCTTGTATAAGCATCTATTTCTTAAGCAGGGATATGCAAGCAGCTCAGGAAGAACTCCCGAAATGTGCTTGACATTAAATAAAATGCAATTGTCAATGTAGAAAATGAAGACTATTGTTGTTCCCAAAAATAAATAAAAAAGCTACTGGAAGAGGGGGAGGAAAAAGTCATATTTTATATTTATTCTAATAGACTGTACTTTTAGGTAAACCTTTTTAAAAAATACTAGATCAGACTTTGAAAATAGAATAATACAGCAAACCAGGCAGACAATATAACCCTCTATAGGTTTAATCTACAGAGAGCTCAAGGTTTCATTTTCTGCATGAAGAGATAGGTCAGCTCTACTTCTTAGATGAAAGTTGTATAAATCCAGCTTTGGAAGAAGATAATTCCTGCATTTCCAAGCCACTCCCTGCACCATATTTAATATTTCCTTGATCTCTTCCTACTACCAAATAATTTCTATGGACTGAGATGCAGTGAATTCCACAAAGTTTGTTTATAGTAGAAATACATTAGGCCTTGTGGAGTGGAAATATACAAACAAAATACAAAAGAAATTGTTCATAGATTTTTTTTGTTGTCTTCCAGAAAATCAACTCACATAAATAATATTTTGCAAATTAATGACAGCCTTGTGCACCTTCAGCAACTGTCCTCCACCTGAAGGATTGTCTCCTTTTACTGGGTTGCTTTCCTTTATTTTACCCTCCAAGTAAACAAACTCACCTGACACCTTATTCATCATCCACTAAGGGGGGGAAGAGTGTGAACGTGCTTGCACTCCTGATTTGTTACACTTTTGGTCAGGCAGTATTAAAAGACTGACGGCAATGGATTTTCAGGGGCCAAATGGCAGCAAAATTGTCAGCCCTCGGTGATTTACCGTAAGTTGGAAATTTTCCTTGCATTTCCCACTCACATAACAGCTGCCTGACACCTGCAATCAGCTGCACCACATTTTTACTCCCTTGACAGCAGAACTGTTTTAGAATTAAAAATAAAAAAAATAATAAAAAAAAAATCAAAACCTCCAAGTCATGAAAATATTGGGGGAAGAAAGAAGTTGAACTCTAGTTTTGTTCACAGCTGGCCAGAGGTATTAAAAAAAGAAAAATTCCTCTCAAAATTGAAAGATCAAAGAAGTTTGGGGGGGTTGGGAGGGGGATATGGTCCACCTCTATATGACAGCATGCATTATTTCTGAAAAGAAATCATTCCCATAGAGTCTATAGCCCATGAAACAGAAAAACTGGACAGCATACTGAGGAACTCCAGAAAACAGAAGGTTCCCAAAGAGGACTGCTCCTTGGGGCACACGGACACCCCACTCTCTGACAGGAATGTATCACTACTGAGAGCAACGAACTCCCCACAAATGGAAACCATTCAAGCGTTTTGCTCCTCAAACTTGGAACAAATCTCTTCCAGAACTGGCAGTTCTCCTGAAATTGGAGAGGGAGAAAGAGCTACTCTGCCTTGGAGCTGAACATCCAGAACACATCATCTTTTATCCCCATGGTACTCCAGGTACCAAACCATCCTGAGAGTGAAAATTCACAGATGCCAACCCTGGGTTCAATCAAATCTTGCCAACCCCCCAAAACAGGGTCGTATCTCCCTTTACTTGGGAAGGAAATAACGTCAATATTTTTTTTGTTCCCCTGCTGTGGGGAGGCTGCTGAGCAGTGCCACTTCTGCTGCTTCCTGCAGCATTATATCGGCCTTTTCCCAATCTCATCTAAAGTCTCCTTAGGTTAGGATAAGGCTCCTTGAGTTTGTCTCCTACACAGTCCTCCCAGGAGGAGATGACTGCACTGGAGTGTTTACATTTCAATTACCAGCCTCCAACATCAAACTCCACAAGCTGGCTGCTGTTCCATGAAAATGTGCTTGTTTTCCTGTTGATGTGCACGACAACTTTTAGTTAACACACCCCCAGACCCAGAGAAGCCATCGACGAGATATTAATTTGTTATGCTGCTTGAGTTACAGTTCCTGGCTGGGCAGACTAAAAGGTCCTCTGTCAGAGGAACAACTTCGTTACGCTTTAATTGCGTGTCTTGCTCTGAGTCATCAAAACATTTGAGGTCTCTGAATAACTTCAAAATATCCAAATCAAGCAGGAAAGGCAAAGAAGAAATAAAAGAGCTGAATGCTGGCTCACGCAGCCTCATATGATCAAAGAGAATTAGAGAATGATCAGAAAAGCCACAGAGTCTGACACTGATGCTGGACAGGAAGGGATATCCAGGGAGCTGCTGGAACTGCTTGTGCTTGGGAAACTCGGGCATTTCTTGCTGCGGAAGATGGAAGTCACCCCCAGCCTGCATGCCTTGGCCATAGAAAGGAGGGAAGAGATGAGCAGAAAGCTGCTCATACCTGAAATTTATGACATCTGGAGTATCTCAAGGGAACCAATTCCAGCAGAGCAGGTCTTAAGGCAAAACACAAAGCTGGGAATCAGGACAACGGGATTTTAACTCCTGTCTCTGTCCATGGAGAGAAAAGGAAGTTTTAACTCCCCATTTCCTTTCCCATCCCTTTGTCTGCTATATCAACTTAAACTAAAGCACTTTGTGTGTTTGCAAATTGGCGCCCTGATCCTGAGCAAGACTAAAAAGTGCAGGGTGCCACAAATGCTCATTATGTCATCAAAATTACATTTGTTTGGGAGGCCACTTCACGCATTGGGTCAGAGAAGTCACTCCTGCCGTGCTTCATGATAAAAGCTGCTCTACAGAAAGTCTCCCTTCTTGCTGCGTTGGTCAGAGCAGACCTGACTGGAGGCAGAGCAGGGGCAGCAGGGGTCAAAGCCCATTCCACAATTCTTTTTATTTTAATGGAAGACCCAATCTGCCTATAAAAGAACCCATTAAGCACATTCAATCTAAACAAAACACCCTATTCCTACTGTCCAATCCTACTGTCAAACTGTCCAATCCAAACAACAGATTTGGTCTACACTGAGCAAAAAGGGTCTCTATGAACAATAATATGAGAAATTTATGAGAAATTTCTAAAAGAGAAGGGCTGGGTAGATCTTCAAAGTAGGTTTCCACTTATGAAGTTCTTCCCCGAATAAGGCTTACATAAGAACCAAAAAATCCTCCTGCCAACCAGAATTCTTCATTTCTTTTTCAACGTAGGCAGAAATGACTCAACAAGGTGAAGAAATGAAGAGAAGCAAAGGAGTAGCTCCTTGTGCTTTCTATAGAGGCAGGTCCAATGCAGCCAGGCAGCAATTTGCAGTGAGAACAAAACAGATTTAGAAACACTTCACCCCTCTACTGCAGTTCCCCAAGGGGAAATAGAGCTCAGAAAGTCCTTTCATGTAATAAAAACCTTTATTCAGGAAATAGTACTGTGTCCAAGCCCACACATAACGTTGTCTCCTAGTACTGATAAACTAAGATGAAAACACTGCTCAGTTTGCCTTATGTAGCCATGGGGAATCTCCTAGAATATGGTGAATCATTAAGACTGACCAGCAAAGATGTTTATTAGATTATTGCATACATCTGTATCCATATCTGGCTAAAAGTAGACACCGCTATTAGTTATTAACAGGGGGTTTTTTTGAGAATGCCAATGCCAAGAGAAAGTGGAACATCTCTGCTTCATATGTTAATCACAGGAGGGTATCTGTTTTAAAGAGACTGCACTTTTTGTACACATCTTTTAGATCCGGCTCGTTTCTTTACATGCCACAAATAAAAAGTCAATACATTTGAGATGAAATTTAGTGCCCGCATTATTGCAGTGAATTAATCTATCAAGAAACATAAGACTCAGTTAAGACTAAACAGTTTACCCACATCATTACCCATCTTGCGAGACTCTTAGCAGACTCAAAATCCATTCTTCTCAACTCCAAGCCTAGATACACTGTGAGAACCAGCCATATTAAATTTACAGCTAACCTGATTCAGGATTTCCTGTCCCTCTCTAAGGGCAAAGAATTCCATGACATTAGGAAACAGCAGCTAATTACACAGCAGGAATTCTTCAGTAGCATCCACTTCCAAGCAGTATCTTTACGTGAACAAGCTCCACTCACTACTCGTGTAGAGCTTTGCCTGGGCTGGTTTGTTGTAACTTTTCCTTTACAAATGACTGTATATCATAAAGCAGCTCTGTCTAGAGCACATTTATGAACCCCCCAGTGCTGCTTTTTCTGCCAGGACAAAAAAAAAAGCCAAGCACAGGGCCTCATGGCCCTCACCTTCACAAGGCAGGTTGTTTCACAGATCAAACATGAGCAGATGCATTATCGAATAACCTGAAGATTGCGCTGGGTGTATAATAAAAAAATTGGATTCCTGTGTGAGATCAAAGTGATGGAAAGAAATTAATCTTTGCAGCTCCTCTTCAGAACATCAAATAATATATCTGACCAGTGAAAATCCCAGCTGAAGGTCTTGTTATAGCTGGACACACAGAATTTGTTTTATAAGATCACATAAATGTACCCAAAAGTGCTAGAAGAAAAAGCTTAATTTGCACTTTCTAAAATCTGGTATTTAGCCCAAAAGTCTTTTAAAAGACTACTGAAATTTCATATGTTAGATGCAGAGTTACCTGCAGAGAGGAAAAGCAAATAAGTGGCTGTAAATATACTAAAACCCAATAAAAATGCAACATTACCCAATGTATACATATTTCATAAGCAACATAGTCTTTTCAATACATCCTGCAGAAAAAGAGGTTTCAGTTCCTTGCCTTTTTCATGTTCAGCCTAAATTACTGCCCTCTAAGAGTTTTCAGCTCTGAAAAGCTGAAGAAGTACTTCAGAATGTAAATAACTGATTATCTTGAGATATGCTGAGATAATGAAGATACCTAACAGTGATCTTGTTTCTTTGTCCCGTATGAACTCATCTGTCCTGCCGATGGTTCATTTTAGCCCAGTGGCAACTTGTTATACATCAATCCTGCTAAAGTATTTCTAGCTTAAAAAAAACCAAAGTATTGATTTGAAACTGAACAAAGTTCCCATGAAATGGAACTTATTTATCCCCTTGCTAACTGAACAGTCACCCATGTTTTCTCCATATACCACCTAAGACTTTAGCTATTATTCTAAGCAAATGAATTCAGGACAAAAATAGAAACAGCCATTAAAAGATAATGCTCCTGAATAATTCTTGTTTCCAGTTCTGCCTACATGTATAAACTTAAATTCTCCATGATACTCCAAGTTGAATTCAAATGCTTTTTGAGTATAATTTTGTGCTATATAGGCTTGTGCTGTTAAAAATTCAGAAGGGGAAGAAACAGCCTTGTGACTGTGAACCAAAACAGTGCGGATGCTTCTGGAGAGCCAGGCAGACTGTTTGTACTCTCACACACCTAACTTTCACAAATGAAAGGAAATGGTAATCAGAATTCAATACGTATCTCTAGAACCTCCCAAGCAGAACTTAAAAGAAATAATAAAGCATCAGGCTGGCCTTACAGAAGTTTCTTGTGCCCCAAATATTGCAGCACTGCATGTAGTTCAAGGGGTCAAAGTGGCAGCAGGTGACCCTTCTGTACAGTAGCTGCCTAATAGAACTGTTTTGACAACAGTGCCATAGGAATTATTTATAATTAGCACCTCCAGGAAGAGGTTTCTTATATATCTCCCACTTAACCTCAACCTGATTACGAGGAGATGTGCAGGTTTTGCAAACCTTGGTAATCTGAAGCACTGCCCTGTACAAGCAGCTTTTTCATTCCCTCATTAAGGCAGCCCAGTACTTGCTCTGAGGCTCTTATTCATTCCTTTGTTGGCACAGTGAGGTCACTAAGACTTTGTGAAAGGATCCAGCATGTCAGTTTTCACATTGCTACAGCAAGCACCACATCCAGTCAAACAGAACAGGTTCCTCAAAGCTGCTTGTGGTCCACACCAGGAAGGGTTTTGCACACAGGATTCCAGGGATTGATCACACAGTGGGCAGAGAGGAAAAGGCATAGCCTACGCTGACAGGCAGGATTGTCCTGAGCTTCAAAGACAGTCGAGAATGTCATGGATTTGCACAAAAAACTTGAAGCCATGGTATGAAAGAAGGAATCCCAAAGAGGCCTTTCATTTCCAGATACAGAAAAACTGAGACCCAGCAGAGCTTCCTCTGATCTTCATGACCACAGCAGAGAACCTGCATGCCCTCTCGGGGGGGGGGGGAAGTTTTCTTCTTCAATCATGGTTGCATCAAGGTGGAAGGAAGGAAGAACATCTGGTAAGGCAGCAAACCAGGGCTCTGAGCAAGCAGGAACAGTTGATTCTCTCTTCTCCTAATTAATACAAGAGGAACAAAACAACACACTGGCTTCTTTTAATCCTCTTGGTACCATGTATAAAGTGTTTATACCATGCTGCCATTCTGTTCCAGGATTTTCTGGTTCTCTGTTTTAAATGTCACAGCTGAGTCAAGAGCCAGCATCAGGAGAATGAATATGCAGTCACCTGTACAAGAGTTCACACCAACAGATCCTCTGTGTCTGTTCCCTCATCCAAACCATCTCCCATTGCACCACTTAGCCCTCAGGCACAACACAACCTCGAAAACTGTCAGCTTGATAAAGTATTTTTGAGTAAAATTTTCTTCCCAGATTCAACCTACAATGTAATGGTTACAGAGCTGGGAGGTGGAGAGCAGCATCCTGTTTGTTGAGGACTTTATTAAGCATGAGTTGTTATCCATAACTTAACTGGCTGCTCTCAAGGTAGTTTCAGGTTTCCTCCTTCTTCAAAATCTGTGTTTATACAGAAAATTACAGGGAAGGAAATGTCTCATCAGAAACTATGTCAGATGAACAGGATAAATAACAACCACCCTCGCTTTCATTTTTGAAGAAGGACAACAGACATGGCAAGGAACCAGAGCCAAAGGGTCAAGGGCTATGTATATCAAGGTGATGGTCAAATGAAATATGGGTGTACTGATACACAGATGGCTCCAAGTCAGTCCATCCTTTCCTCTGTTACTGTCAGTTTCTCTGGTCTGGGCAAGGAGACACACATAAGCTCTCTGGATTTTGGAGAACAACAGCTGGAGGGCGTTGCCAATGCCCTGGTTCAACTAGACAGGAAAGTGCAGGTCAGCAGACCAAGAAGAGACACATGAGGCACTCCTCCACTTCTTCTCCAATGTTTACTGGTTTGTCTGTGCATAGACTTATCTGAAGGCCATGATCAAGAATGTCATACTAGTTCTCCCCTGAGAACGAACAGGCTAGAGCAGAACTTAAAGAAAAATGCCTAAAATTGTGTGGCAGAGAGCTGAGCTCTTCACTCTCATCATAATGTTGCTGTATGGCTCTCAGCCCCTGTGGATCGACCTCTAATAGCTGCGCTTTCCACTGTCACATTTGGTTGCTGCTTCTCTGCCTACAGAGGCAGTTACAAGGGGGATGCCACGGCAGAACAAGGAGGAGGTGCCACCACTTCATCACACCCTCTGCACAGGGGTCTCTGTGTTCACTCTCTGCAGTAACAGGATGCCCAGCTTTTAATTGAGGAAGATTTTTAAAAATCTCACTTGCTTTCAGATATGCAAAGTCAGTAGAAGGAAGGAAAAAAGTTTGTGGAAGTTACACCTCTCCCTGCTGAATTGGGTATTTTATTTGGTCTCAATATAATTCCCCAGAACTGCAGTGGGCTGGTGATGTCCAAGGCTCTGTGCCTGTTCCATGTGCTGTTTGGAACACCAGGACATGTCCCCATGACTACACTGATGATGAAGTCACCTGAGATAACAGCATGGATCCAACAGGTGCAGGATGGGGCAGTTTCCTGGCAAGCTGACTCCTCTCATGAAGGCAAAGTGTTTGCTTCAGCAATTATCATCCACAAGGAAAGCCATGATTTACTTCTCATGTGGTTTTCATTTTTCTTGACATTTGAAAACAAAAGCACCTTTGGCCTTACAAACTCACCCCCCACTGTTAGTACGCAGGACAAAGCTCTGCTGGCTGGGCATATGACCTTCTGCTCCTCTGAAATTAAATGAAGGCTTAGAGGTTTTGTTACCAAGGCGACTCCTTTTTGGGATTTTTGCAAAGTTACACACTTTGGAGGGAACCTGTAAAACTGCCAAATCCCTTCGAAAGGACACATGGGGCTCGATTTTAGGCTCATCTAAAAAGACCAGATCCAACACAGGTGGAAGCTCTGACAAAGTCCTGTAGCAACCTGAGCGTATAAATCCATCTAAACCAAGAGGAGCCACATTGCACGACAAAAGCAGGAGCCCACATGCTGCTAGAGAGAGTGAGAAATCTTTGCTAAATATTATGCTTTCAGAGATACATAGCAAAAAAAAAAAAGCAATACTTTTGCAGCCCCAAATGAGAGCAGTACCTGCAGAAAATCAAAACAGATTTATGAGGGAGCAATAACACTGGACATAATTCCAGAAGGTAATGGGCACGTTCATGGGCACATCTTTTAACTTTCCGTGAAAGAAAACCAAGTGAAAAAGGTTTGATTTGCTTTTCAAGTGAACAGGAATAAATTACACTGAAATGACTGAGTGCTCAGGATTCAAAGGGAAATTGACTGTCAAAAAAAAAAAATTAAAATAATCCTAACTAAAGCTCATGTTGAAAAACACCAAAAACTCCAGGGCATGGCAAAGAGAACAAGACACTCTGACAAGGATCAGAAAGAGCTACATCAGACATTGCTGTGGGCAACGAGTCATGAAAACGAGGAAAGGACAAGATCACCATTTCTGGTGGTTTAGCCCTTGCATGGAACTCCATGGGCATAATTCACAGAGCCAGCAGGATTTTATCACCATGAAAAGAGAGCATTGTAGATGTGTTCTTTAATCCCATTACTGTTATTCATACAAGGGACCATATCCAATCCAGTATGTGGTTACTGCACTACAATTCACAAACGTCTCCAGCTATAAGATGCTGTTTTCAGTTGTTGACAACTTTGTCAAACTCAAAGTTGCAAAAGCAGCTTTATTTTTTGGCATTTCAAAACTTACACTTTCAACTTAGGGCCTTAACACTCACATTGTTTTAAGGTAACACTGAGCTTGGGTTTATCAAAGACCAGTGGCACAGAATGTAAAAATCAGCAAACTGAAGGTGCAAGAAGAAGAAGTTTCCAATTCTTTCAAGGTTTAATTCCCAGTTTTAGAGCAGGATTCCTGTGCAGTTCGGGGCGGGG